>CAUYSK010003489.1:0-44203 GCA_963575035.1 Avahi laniger | reverse complement strand
CGGCTAATTTCTTCTATATATATTTTTAGCTGTCCAATTAATTTCTTTCTATTTTTGGTAGAGGTGGGGTCTCACTCTTGCTCAGGCTGGTCTCGAACTCCTGAGCTCAGAATGATCCGCCCACCTCAGCCTCCCAGAGAGCTAGGATTACAGGAGTGAGCCACCGCGCCCGGCAACAGGGGAGATTTTTAAAAATACAATTTTCCCGGCCTCTTCAATGCATAGATCTGATTCAGGGTACTTTCAAAAACCTAAGGGACTATGATATACACCCCAGGCTAGAAACAATCTACTATTCAGAAAGATACCAACTGGGTGCAGTGGCTCACGCCTCTAATCCACACCTCCTTTGGGAGGTCGAGGCTGGAGGATCACTTGAGGTCAGGAGTTTGAGACCAACCTTGGCAAGAGCAAGATCCCATTTCTACAAAAAATAGAAAAATTAGCCAGGCATGGTGTCACATATCTGTAGTCCCAGCTACTCGGGAGGCTGAGACAGGAGGATTGCTTGAATTTAAGAGTTTGAGGTTGCAGTGAGCTATGATAATGCCACTGTACTCTAGCCCAAGTGACAGAGCTGAGACCCTGTCTTCAAAAAAAAAAAAAAAAAGGAAAAGAAAATATTGAAAAGAAAGAAAAGAAAGTCTTGAGTAAGAAGCGACCCGGGACAGAGCCAATCAGAACCATGAGTAAGTCTACATCTGCTGGAGCTGCTGGAGTGGCTGGGGCAGTGGACAGGAGAGGGATGAGAAGTTACTTAACTGTATGTATCTCAGTTTTCACATCTGTATAATGGTGATAGTAATAGTACCTGCTCCCTGGGATTGCTATAAGCCTTAAATGAATCAATCAACATGAAGTGTACAGTGCAGTGCCTGGCACATGCATGTTCTTGATAAACATTAGCTGCTGTTGTCTTTATTTGGCTCTAAATCTGCCTAAGTAGAAACTGGAGCATGCAACAAGGCTGTTTAACGGGACCAGCCTGAAAAAGCACTGGATAAAGCACAAAGGAAACAAAGTTTCTAGCATCTTTAAAAGTCCAGAGACGACCTGGATGGATATTCTCCTAAAGCCAATCTTTGAGGATTAGTATTTTTTAATTCGCTTTAAAAGGACCAGCTTAAGGCAGGATCATTTAACATCAATAACTTATTAATTTAAGTCATCCAACAAAAACCAGCATTTTCCCAAAAAGGAAAAAGAGACAAGGAAAATATTTTACCTGTAATTCAGATTTCACTTGGAAGCCCCTGGCTTCATGAACATTCTTAGTAAAAACTGCAAACTTCCCAGCATTAATATTTAAATTCTAACCTACAACTCAGGTTAGGCCAGTGTAGTTGTTATCTATTACTGTGTAACAATAACCACAAACCTAGCGGCTTTTAAGAGCACACATTGATTGTCTCATCATTTCTGCGGGCTGAGATCCAGGCACAGCTTGTCTGGGCCCTCTGCTTTCTGGATGTCTCACAAGGCTGCAATCAAGCTGTCTGCCAGAGCTGGGGTCTTACGTGAAGGCTCAACTGGGGAGAGACCTGCTCTCAAGCTGATGAGGTTGTTGGCAGGATTCATTACCTTGTTGGCACTCACCATTGCTTGCCACTTGGGCCTCTTCAACATGTCAAGTTTTCAGCTTAAAGCCAGCAAAGGAGAGGGTCTGCTAGCAGGAAAAAAGCCACTATCTTATGTAACCTAATCATAAAAGTGCCGTCCATCCCCTTTGCTGTTCTCTATTGGTTAGAAGTAAATCACAAGTTGCATCCATACTCCAGGAAAGGGCATGAATATCAGAAAGTTGGGATCATTAAAGTCCATCTTAGAATTGGCCTCCTGTAGGCAGTATTTCCCAAATGGTGCCTCTGAAACACTACTGTGCCTCAAGACGTTAACTGATACTCTAGAACAGCGGTCATCAGCCTTTTTTGGCACCAGGGAACGGTTTCATGGACAACAATTTTTCCACGGACAGAGGTGGGGCTCGGGGGTTGGGGGGTGTGCAGCAGAGCTCTCTGGCCTGGTCCTTAATGGGTCACAGACTGGTACCAGTCCACGGCACAGGGGTTGGGGACCACAGCTCTAGAAAACAAAGTAAATTGAAACAATGCCAATAATTGTTTTTCATCTAAATGTTTGTAGAAAGAAAAATCTAAAATATACTTTTATAGAATGACCCCAAATCTGCCACGCCCAAGAAGACTTTCCTTGAAAGATTATCGCTTGATGTAAGAATGCAAAATGTTCCCCCTCTATGGTGATGCACAAGCAGCATTGATTTCAGGTTGATCCATGTCATTTATTCAGTGACCACTGCTGTATGTTATGAATCTTGTCTTACAATTTCAACATAAATGAATATTTAATGTTTCTTTTATATTAAATATTTATGCTATACAAACTTATGCTCTACAGATCTGTGACTTAAAGAAGGACATTTTCAAACAACAACAAAAAAGAGTGTTGAGATTCTCAAACTGTGTCATAATGGAGCAAAAGTTGGAACACATTGCAACAAAGGTTAAAGCTTTACTTTCCAAAAATGCCTGGGAGGAAGCTGTCCACAATAAAACAATAAATGATTCTGGAATGATCTAAGTCAATAGTGCCAAGATTTTGCAAAACATGTCATTTGGATTCTTCCTTTCCCTATAACACACCTCTACAACATGGGATTTCTCATAGATTATTTTGCAATGAAAGGAAAATGTAGAATAGATTTAATGCTGCATTTCACATTTGGATTTTGACTCAACAATTATCATTCCCCAAATTAAGAAGACCTATAAAAAAAGACACAAAACACTGTTTATTGAAAATGCTTGTATTTTTTGATGTCACATTTTGTGTTAACATGTAAAATAAGGTTTTCATATGTTTTCTATTAAAATATTTTACTCTTCTAATTTTTGTGTGATAATTTTATGAACTGGACAACAAATATTAAACCTTAAATAATAAATTCTTTACCTTGTAATACCTTCAAAGAATATTCTTATATTCTTTTTCTTTCTTTTTTTTTTTTTAGGGAAAAGGTCTTGCTCTGTTGTCCAGGTTGGAGTGCAATGGCATCATCATAGCTCAGTGTGGCCTGGAATGCCTGGCCTCAAGTGATCCTCCCACTTCAGCCTCTCAAATAGCTAGGACTATAGGCATGTTCCACTACACCCAGCTAATTTTTTAATATTTTGTACAGATGAGGTCTTGCTATATTGCCCAGGCTGATCTCAAACTCCTGGCCTCAAGCAATCCTCCTGTCTCAGCCTTCCTGCTAGAAAAATAGGCATGATCCACTATACCTGGCCAAGAATATGCTATGTTTTGGACTTAGCTCCTTGTACCTTGTGGTGCTGTTGAGATAAAAAGGTGAATTAAAGACTGAGAGAAACTCTGAAAAGGTCAATGAACTCACAGAAAAAGATTCCAAGGAAAAGAATGACACAGACATTTAGAGGCAGAGAGAGAGGTCATCGTGCTTCTCTAGTTGTCCCAGAGAAATGGATAAATGGGCTAGGGGGTTTTGGAATATTGTCCCATTCCACTCTGTACGTCCTCTGCCACTTAAGCACGTTGTATTGGAGCTGCTTATTTAACTGCTCATCTCGTCCACCAGACCGCCAATGTCGTGAGGGCAGGGTCGCTGTCCATCTTGTTTCCTACTGCGGCCCCAAGATACCCCAGCAGGGCTTATTTTGGCTGGGAAGTGGGGTGAGGAAGGAGCAGGACATGTGTAGCCAAGAAGAGGCTAGAAAGCAAAGTTTGATGTTTGGCTCCCACATCTTCAGATGTCTACCCTTCGGCAGTGAATCCGGTTTCCTTCCTGTTTCCTTATGCTCCAGTGGAATCTAATCTCAGCCTATGCTTGTACTTTGATGGCAGCTCTTTCTCCCTGGAGGAACGCCGAGCTTCCGAGTCAGAGGGACGCTCTGTGGAATCTCAGAGACACCCCTCAGCATTGAACAAACACCAACTCTCGAAAGTGGGGACATAGTTGGACCATGCAATCAAACCATGTTTAACTTTACATCCCTCACCTTAGTGTGTTGCCTATCAGAAAGACAAAGTTTAAACAATACATGTTTTTTATTTATATAAAATAAATTATTTGTGCCTTAAGAACTTTTCTGATAATTTCTTTTTTTTTTTTTTTTTTTTTTGAGTACGAGTGTCACTGTGTTGCCCGGGGGGGAAGAGTGTCGTGGCGTCAGCCTAGCTCACAGCAACCTCAAACTCCTGGGCTCAAGCGATCCTCCTGCCTCAGCCTCCCGAGTAGCTGGGACTATAGCCATGAGCCACCATGCCCGGCTAATTTTTTTCTATATATTTTTAGTTGTCTGATTAATTTCTTTCTATTTTTAGTAGAGACGGGGTCTCACTCTTGCTCAGGCTGGTTTCGAACTCCTGAGCTCAAACAATCTGCCTGCCTCGGCCTCCCAGAGTGCTAGGATTACAGGCGTGAGCCACTGTGCCTGGCCTTTTCTGATAATTTCTTGACCAATCTTCAAAATAATAGTAACATGCTGGCATATTACAAATTGAGCTTTTTGTTTTTGTTTTTGTTTTTTTGAGACAGTGTCTTGCTCTGATACCCAAGCTAGAGTACAGTGGCATCATCATAGCTCACTGTAACTTCAAGCTCCTGGGCTCAAGTGATCCTCCTGCCTCAACCTCCTGAGTAGCTGGGACTACAAGCGCGTGTTACCATACCAGACTGATTTTTCTATTTTGTACAGAGACGGTCTCACTCTTGCTCAAGGTAGTCTCGAACTCCTGACCTTCAGCCTTGGCCTCCCAAAGTGCTAAGATTACAGGTGTGAGCCACTGCACCTGGCCTACAAATTGGGTTTGAAATCTTTTTCCTTAATCTGAATATTATGCATTTTCGAGAGGAGAATAATTAATCCAGAATCGATTGAATAACTAGTAATAGCCATGTTCTAGAGTTACATAATAAGAAACTCTCTCTCCGATGTGCCCACAGGAGAAAACGTATAAATAAATACTATATATGCCTGTGATAAGGAGCGATGCAAAGGGCATGATTACCGCTCAGACCCAGAGGCATGACATTGAAACGGTGAGTGGCGGGGTAAGGCTCACCGAGGAGGTGATGGTTCACACCAGGGAAAATTGTTTTCCTTTTCCCTTTCCCTCTTTTCTCCTATTGCCTGATTATTGCTCTTCACCCAGGCTTTCTAGGACCACGTCCCCAATTACCCCACCAATGTAGTAATTAGGTAAAAAGTCACCGTAATGAAAGCATTCTGGACATAGAAGCCCAGAGTTTGAAGAAAGGGAGCTAGCCCCTCCCCACCTCCATGCCTTCCTCCTGACTTGTTGGCCCATTTGGCCGAGGACGTCTTCTCCAATAAATAGGCGACTGGGTGGTAACCTGGATTGTTCTAGACACCCAAGTACTCCCCATGCCACCCCAGGAATGAATGTCCAGAGCAGACAGAGCACATAACTATTAATAGAAAAGATTTCCAAAAAGACATGGAGGCAGAGACCAAACAATGCAGAACTCAGCATATGTGGAAAGGGAAGCCCGCACAAATTACAGGAGGAGAAATGTACTGGGTCAAGCACCATTTGTCTTAAACTTCTTCGTTGATTCTTTGAAATTTGGCATCTTAATGGAAAATTACAATAAACACTTGGGGGTAGTGAAGTAGAATTAAATGATGCAGTTTTTCTTCTTATGCACCCCGGAGTCAGTACCCAAGGGCTCATAAAGAGAACAGATTACCCTTTGAGTACTGAATAGGAAAATTTGGATTTTGTAAGTAGGCATAAGCCTGATTATCGGTAGTAGTTTTCTTTTTCATTCATTAGTTCACTTGTGCGACAAAAGTACGTATTAACAGAATCCTTACTGCATACTATGTACTTTGGATCCAAAATACAAATAAAACAGGATCAATGTAAAAATGGAGACAGCCTAATACAGTACAATGATTAGAGTACAGTGTATTAAAGAACAATGTAAACGTCACAAAGAGCAGGGACTCTATTCGCTGTTTGGAATTTCATCCTTAACACTTAATGCAACACCTGACATATAATAGGTGCCCATTCTGTAGGTGCCAAGTGATGTGGATATGTGTCAAATGCCTAGTGTGCGATAGCGTGGAAGCAGGACACGTAATCAGACAGGCTTGGGGGGATGAGGGCAGTCCAGCTGAGGCTGGTGTGCGTCCTTAGAGTGACAGCGTTCCGCCCGCTGGTGTGATTTCTGCCGCAGTGCTCAGCTGCTTGATTGCAAATGGGATCATCAGATGATTTGGATGATAAAATATAAGTTTCAGAAGGCAAAATATACAGGAGTAGGAAGGCAAAGAGCCCTCCTGCAGAGTGATTAAAAGAATTAACCGTAAAATCTAGGATGGATAGGGAAGGCAACGAAGAAGCTCCAAAGGGATGAAAATAGAGTGGCCAAAGCCCCCGAGGTCTCAACGAAGTTTAAACGCTGGACAGTGGGGATAAGAATGAGGAAATGGGACAAAGAGGGGCCTACTGAGGTATAAGGATGGAGTACTGATGCTTACGGAAATGGAGCCGTTCGAGGTGATGCTCGTTTTCCGGTGGGGTTGCTGGACGGAGTGGGGGACATTTAAGTAGAGAGGTCAAAGCCATCTGCGAATCCGTGATGCCTGGGTGGTGGATGGGTCGTCCTTGCTGTGAGGCCAGTGGCGGGAGCAGCGGTGAAGGGAAGAGGCGGAGGCCAAAGGCCTCACTGGAGGGCGACAGGGATGTTAGTAAGTGACAGCAGCAGAGAAGGGGTGAGCTTCGGAGCTGAGTCTTAGCCAGGGCTCTCTCGGAAAGCAGAGCCTGAGTCAATGGCTTGCGTGCGGTTATTAATAATTGATTTGGGGTCAGATCCTAGGGATTGGGAGCAAGAAAAAGGGAGAAAAAGCCATCGCCAGGATATGCTCTTACGTGATCACCGCTGAGGGTGAATAGCACTCTATCCTCCCTTCAGAAGCTTCTGAGAAGCCGTGTAGAATGAACCTCCGAATTTATCCATCTTTTTCCTCCTGTAGTCAAGCGTTGCATTAGAGGGGCTCGAACTCCCTCTTGTTGAGGCTGCAGCAGAGTGAGTGCCAGGCAGGTTTCTGCAGGTGTCCTGCTCTAAGGTCTCCGAGAAGCCCCAGGTAGAAATCAAACAACAAAGTGCAGCTGAGGCAACATACCATCAGGTTTACACCTGCCCGGAGCTGGTTGTCACAGCCGTGACCGGAGTAAAATCTGGGTAGAGAGAATGTGAGTCAGGGCACAAGAAGTGTCTGTTACAGTGGGCAAAGGAGTCCTTGTTTGTAAGCAGCCGGTGGGAGCAAACAGAAAGCTAATGTAGGCACAAGCACCAAGGGGACTGCAGGGGGGTGGCATTAGTGACCAAAGTCCAGCTAGAACTTCGACCTAGGACTCCAAAAGAATGTGGATGCAAAGCCATCTTGCACTTGAGCAAGACTCAGCACCAAGGAAGGGGGGCAGATGGGGCGAACCATGCTCACCTGGGCTTCCAAATGTCTCCCAGGACCAAGCAGGTTTAACCAGATCTAAAATCTAATCAAGCCTTGCCTGGTTGTGAAAACAAGCTGTGGCCCACTCGATGGCATCCCCATATCAGGAGGAACAATGCGTGAGCTCACAGAATTCTGGCCATAATGTGGCAGTGTGTGTGTGTGTGTGTGTGTGTGTGTGTGTGTGTGTGTTTGAGATTTCCTGGGGAAAGACTAGAAAGAGAAAAGAAGGAGGCCCTTAACTGAGCCCTGCAAAACTGACTTATAAAGACATAATTCATCTGATCCCCTTGGCAGGTTTATTTATGAAGGTAAATTAACAAATTAGCCTTCTGATTTAGATATAACTCTCTTGGGAGTTTGTTTAGCTAGTTAAGCTCCCCTGAGCCTGAGCAACTCTGGGCTTGCTAATAAATCAAGCCTATGGACCTCCGAAGCAGAGGATTACACCCTGCAACTTGGTGACCACAGCAGAGAACTGATGCTCTGTGCAGTCCTATGTTAGTGTCAAGCTTGCCTCCTTCTCTGTTATTTTAAAATGCATTTCCTGCACTGCTTCTGTGACATATCATTGTGCAGAAGTAAATTTATGCCTATGTGGCGTTAATTACCTATTGCCGTAAAACAAATTATTCCGAAACTTAAAACAATCCATGTCTGTTGTCGCACAGTTTCCGTGGGGCAGGAGTCTGGGCACGGCTTAGCCAGTTCCTGCACTTCAGAGTCTCTTACAAACCGCAGTGAAGGTGTTGGCTGCGATGCAGTGATCTTAAGGTTCAGCCGGGTAAGGATCTGTTTCCAAGCTCGCTTGGTGCTTGGCAGCATTGAGGTCCCTGTGTACCATTGGACTGAGGGTCTCAGTTTCCTGCTGGCTCTCGGCTGGAGGCCACCTGCAGCGTCATGACAACTAGGCTGCCCCAACATGACAACTTGCATCATCAAAGCCAGCAAGAGAGACAGTCCGCTAGCAAGAGGACATTACAGGCTTTTGAAAGTTAATCACTGAAGTGACATCCCATCATCTCTGCCATATTCCATTGGTTAGAACGGAGTCACAAGGCAAGCCCACATTCAGAAGAGAGAGGTTACCCAACGGTGTGCATTCCACGAGGCAGGATCACTGGGGACTATCTTAGAGGCTGCCTAGACTGCCACGTATGGTCGTAATGGGAACTGCGCCTCACTGAGGGTAGAAGCTGGGCTGCTTGGACAAAGTCCAAATACAGTGGCTCGAATGGGATAGAAATTTAGTTCTCTCTTTCTCATAACAGGCCCGAGGTCTGCCAGCAGTCCCGAGTGAAGAAGCGGCTGTGCCTCTCTGGGGACCAGGGATCCAGATTCCTTTCACCCCGTGCCTCATCCCTTTTCCAGACTGCTGTTCTAGTCCCCATGGTCCACACTGGTTTGCCACCTCATCTTCATTCCAGCACCTGGGAATGAAAAAGAGGGGAATAAGAACTTAATCAAATTTATTTTAAGGGTATGATCACTTCTACTTACATCTCATTGATGGGAATGTAGGCATTCGACTACCTATAGCTACAAGGAGGCTAAGAAATGTACTCTTGCTGTTCAGCAATGTGCCCTGTCAAAACTTGGGACTGTCAGGCCCTACTGAAAGGAATACAATGGCAAACGACAAGTAGATTCCATGGCAGTGTCCAGGGATGAATGAAGAGCTAAACATTTGATGTGTTACTTTCAGGTCATGCAACGGATGTTTATTTGTCCCAACCCTTAGCTGTGACGGTGACCTAGAAAATACTGTACGTTGGCAGGCCTGGCTGCCAATCTGAGACAAGCAATTTTCTTCCTGATTAAAATATTAATTCTAATTCTAATGAGGATTGGACAAGTGAAGTGTTTTCCTGAACCGGAAAGAAAAATTAAGTGCATTACAGAGTACCTCAACATTGGATAGCTATACTTTGTTATGAAAACATCTTAAATGCTAAAATCCAAACTTATAAAATATTTGAATTATTATAAATTCCTTGTTATTCATTTCAACACTACAGTCTATCAAGAAAACCCCTAGTGCATTTATTTTAAAAGATTAATTTATTTCAAAACAAAAAATCCATATGGTCCTATTGACATAAAACAAACGGGGACCTAATAAATTCTACTAGAAATGTAAGTGCTGCTAAGGTTCTGGTTGCCACATTGTCAGTGTCTGAGAGGCATTTCCAGCCCCTGGTAGTAGACTAATCCCAGCCCATAGAAGAAGGTTGGGGATATTGCCCAGTTTTTTGGAGTTCCTCTAACAAATGTGTTATCTCTCAAGTAACACAGTTACTTTACAGTGTGCAGTTTGTTCTCTGTTGTGAGTAAAAAAGACTCTAGGCTTCTTTAGGATGTTTCAGGGACATAACTAAATTGAAAACTTTCCTACACTGTGTTATTTGACAGCTCCAATGTAGGCATCTCTATGGCTAAGAAATTCCCATTGACTTTGTCCATCGTGGAATCCATCAGTAGAACCATTGACCAGGGTACAAGTGATGAGTGAATCAGCCCCACTGGAAAGTTAGGATAAATTCTCAGGCTAAATTTTCCAAACTTATCAACCTTTTTCTTCAAGTGGTTATCCTAGTCTGATGGCATTTTGCCAGGGGCATTAATAAATTCAGATGCCTCTGTGGTCTTTCACCTAGTCATTGACAATTTATAACGACCCTTTCAGACTTTTTTTTTTTTTAAAGCAAAATACAGTTTGTATGGGACATCTTCCTTGCTTCTTCTGCCTTTTAGTACGAGGAGTCTCAACACGGGTTCCATGGAACTGCTTGGGAATTCCTTAAAACCCTTGAAATTGTTTATAAAATCTGTGTTTATGTGTACAGATTCTTAAAAGTTTCCTTGACACAAAAGAGATTAAAAACAATTATTCCAGCGAATGGTTGATGCAATAGAGGAAAAAAAAAGCCTAAAAACAATAGAAATAATAATAGCTGTCATTTATTGAGCAATTTCTACATACCAGGTATTATGTTTTACTTCATATAAACCATATCATTTCATCCTCATAACCCTATAAAGTATGTAGTAATATTCCTATTCAATATAAAAAGAAGAAACAAGATATGTTTTAGAAGTGTCATATAAATAAGGAGTTGAACTGCACAGATGGAGTGAAGAAGAGTAAGATTATACGGTTGAACTTTTGTTTAAGAACTTTAAAGTTTTTATAATGAAATCTAGAAAATTCATCACAAATACATACAACTCAAATTAACCACTGAGAGGTGATAAAGAAACTGATAGTTATCTTTTCCACGTTAAAGCCCTAAACAATTTTTAAGAGATCATTTTTTCACACCTTACTGTACTTGGTTCTGTTGGATCACAACCACGTTTTGCCTTTCATTAAATACTGAACTATATTTGGTTCCATAACTAATTATCTCATAGTAGTAACACAAATGTGAAAATAAATATTACCGTCCCCACGAATGTCATCTGACACACAGAACACGTGTGTCCGCAAGCCTTGCTTTTCCCTGTTGGCCAACTTTGGCATTGGATGGTGGAGCCCATTCATTTTCTTTCTGGGGTTTGATGATAAAAGACTGTGAGCCTCCATTCACCAGGCGACAGCACCCACCTGTCAGGTTGGCCATATTCTCTGCAGTGGTTAGGGACGGTGCCATCACCTGGGCTCAAGCGATCCTTCTGCCTCAGCCTCCCAAGTAGCTGGGGCTATAGGCGCACACCACCACATCCAGCTAATTTTTCTATTTTTAGTAGAGATGGGGTCTCACTCTTGCTCAGGCTGGTCTCAAACTCCTAGCCTCAAATGATCCACCCACCTTGGCCACCCAAAGTGCTGGGATTACAGGTGTGAGCCACCCTGCCTGGCCTGGCATCTGATTCTTTCTAACCCCTTTTTCCCACGGTGGTTCAGAACCAGTCACTGGGACCCAGCAGAACGTGCCCCATGCCCCATCCTCTGCTGTCATTTTCTCTTCCCCGCTAGGTATCCCTGCATAATTGCTTCCTTCCTCCGTCATCCAGAACGCTGAAGTCCCTATGCAAATGGCTAACGAGATACAGACTTATGTCTGGCGAGGGTGAGGAGATGACCACATGCCCCATCTCCATTTAGAAATTCCCCATCCCTGCTACTATGCATGTGTATGGAATAAAGTCTAAGACATGAGTGAAAATGCTAGAGTGGTTATCTCCACGTGGTGGGAGGATAAGTGGTTTATTTTTTTTTTATGTCTTTTTACTTACTTTTATTTTAAAAGGTCTCTCTTTGTGAAATAACAAAACTCCAAAAAGGTACAGAATTGATAATCTCTCAGTCCTCCGGTGCCTGCGTCTGAGGTTGTGTCTGTGATAATGAACCGAACCCGCCCCTGGGTGCCAACTGCATCCTGCACGCTCCAGTTTTTATTTTGGCTCAGCCCCTGTTCTGTGATCAACTGGAAATCACACGTCCAGTGAAAGGCAGAACCCATTTGAAAGAGAACTGATTGCTGTGAGCATTCACCGCATTACAGAGAGTGTGAAAAGAGAAGCGTAGCAGGCTATAATCAGAGTAAAAAGGAAGCTCTAGTCCTCATCAGCTGTGACATCATCGCACATCAAATGGAAACCATGGCAATGCGTTAATAATGCGAAACTGTAGTCGCAGACACAGACGGGCTGCAACTGCCAAGAGAGGAGAACAATGGCAAGGTAGCAGGAAGGAAGAGCGTCACCCAGGACAAGTGTGAAAAGCTGCATCCTGGTGTAATTAGAACTGGGCCCTCGGGGGATACGGCGGAGGATTACAATGGTGCCACCACCCAGGGCATTACTCACCTGGTGCCTGTCGGGTGACACCCTGGCCTGAATAGGAATTTCGCCTGACACCATAGAAACGCTGTCCTCTGATTCAGGACTCGCCAATGGGGAAGTTAAAAATTAACCATGGCATTTACTCTACCCCTACACGCCCCGTCAGACTTCAGAAATGTCTCCTAGCGGAGGCCTCTTTGGCCTGCCGGCGCTGCAATGCATCCTTTACGTAGTTATTTTTTATTGTTTCAAGCAAAGAGCAGCAGTGAACCATGACTGTTTCTACAGAAAGGCCAACTCTGAAAGACGAGGCTGTCTTTGGCCCAGTGTCCTGGGGCTCTGGGGTGCTGTGACAGCCCCGGAAAGCCAGCAGCCCGTCAGTGACTGGGCTGCTCTAATTTGCCCTACCTGCCCTCCAGCTTCCCCGAGCCTCTTCCCACCAGGGTTTGCTTCTTTGGGGGCCATTTACACTTCCAGGTGAGTGCTCTCCGTGCCTGGATTTGGGGACACCAGAAAAGTCTTTCCAATTCTCCAAATACTGCAGCCATGAATCGAGACCTAAAATTCCGTAATTAGAGTCCTTGCTATCTTTTGACCCTCATTAAAATTCAATTAACTTTATTAAGTAGAGTACAGAAAGGTGAGTGAAGGCAGTAATGGCCTCCTCTTCTTCACCCAGGTCCTTTAGGTTCTGCCAGCTGCGTGAAGTTCCCCCAGATAGTCTAGCCCACCCTGGCCTTCCCCACTTCTGAATTCCTATAGTGTCTGTCTTTGTGCGCTAAGCACCCTAGTGCCTACCATATTGTATGGCTTTCAAGCCCAAGGATTCTCTAATTGGGACAATTTTGTCCCCCAGGGGATATGTGGCAATGTCTGGAGACAAATTGGGAGGGTGCTACTAGCATTTAGTAGACAGAGAGCAGGACAGCTTCTATGACAAAAAATTAGCTAGCCCAATATGTCAACAGTGCCAAGGTTGAGAAACCCTGCTCTAGTCAATGGATGTCGCCCCTGCATTTTCAGCTGTATTAATACTATTTCAAAGAAAAAAATACAACTTTGGGAGGCTGAGGTGGAGGATCATTTGAAGTTAGGAGTTAAAGACCAGTCTTAGCAAGAGCGAGACCCCATTGCTACAAAAAATAGAAAAATTAGCTGGCATGGTGGGGCACACCTGTTGTCCCAGCTACTTGGGAGGCTGAGGCAGGAGGACCACTAGAGCCCAGGCGTTTGAGGTACAGTGAGCTAGGCTGATGCCACCACACTCTAGCCCTGGGTGACAGAGGAGGCTCTGCGTCAGAAAAAGAAAAAGGAAAAAAAAAAATACAATCAGCCCTATAATGGGAGTAATATTAAGCCTTATTATCAGTTACCTACAGTGTAGTGTGAATGGCCTTAACAGAACCTTTGTGAGATCAATCTTCATGGGTGGAAGAGACTATTTGGATGCTGATGGGGAGAAAGGGGTGAGAGTGGGTAGAGATCATTGAAAATTGAAGCTTACAGATGAAATTTCACCTTCCCTGGGGTAGTGCTCAAGGGTTACTCTCTGATCATTTGGTTTCTTCTTCTAATGCAGTTGGTCAGTTTATCAGGCATACATCACAATCCCCTGGGGAGCTTTTTCAAAATAAATGTGCTTGGGCCCCATCCTTAAAGTAAGTTTAGAGTTGGGCTTGGGCATGTGCATTTAAAGAACTTCCTTAGGTGACTATGATGTACACCTCTGGTTTCCAGCCAGTGTGCTAAAGACAGTCAGTATGGCTATCATGCTATGTTTTCTTTCCCAAACATGGAATTTCCATTTTAAAAGAACTAACCATGATCACTTTGGTGTATGGCTCCTGTAAATTAAGATGGAAAGGCCCTTCCTGTCCAGGCTTGAATCCCTTGTCTTGAGAAATAATAACCTCCCAGGGCCATCTCCGTTTCCATCACCAGGCCCCAGAGCAGAGGCAGTGTTACCTGAAATACAACTTCTGCTCGGAACAATTCCTAAATCCTAAAGATTGGACATGCATGAGAGGAAGAGTAGCTACACTGGGCTCTCAGTCACTTTCTCATTATAAGTGGATTCTGAATTTCAAAACAACTCACTTGTCCTTTAAAAAGTGTATTATTTTATTTATTTGCTCACTCGTTCCATCCGTCAGCCAACAGCCGTATTTTAGATGGCTTGTCTATAGAATTATGTCATGCGTATTTCAGATTGTGATATTGCAAAAATGGTTTCCTTGGGGGGAGTTTACAGTCTATTAAGGGAAAAAATGAAACAAAAACCATATAAAAAAACAAACAAAATAAAGGAGAAAATACTTTGGACCCTGTCCAGCAAGTCATTTGTCTCATTTTGGTCTCAATTTCCTTGTCTACAGACATTATCATATATGACAATGATGTTGGTCTTCAAAATGGTCTTCAAAACCCCTTCCAGCTTTCAGATTCTCTGAATCTATCATGCTGTAAGTGTGTGTGGCCTGAGTGTCTGTGTATTCAAGTCCCAAGGGGAATGTCAAATAAGGCAATGAGGCCCTCTTCAGAGAGACACCTCCAGAGCTCACGTATAGATGTCAACCTCTGCCAGCCCTTTGGCATGGGGTCGTAGGTGCCCTTCTCTACTTGAAGGCCTTGCCCCCTCTAGTTTGTGAGTCAGTCATGCCATGGACAAGATGTAGTCCTCAACCTCAGCCCACCCACTGGTGGGGTTTGAACTTACTGGGTCGTGCTGCCTCGGACCTACGGGCTGTGATTATTCTAAGCACATGTATATCTGCCTAACTCTGGCCTGCCTGCCCAGCCCAGGATTAGCTCATTCTGGAAGGTTGGCTTGATTTTTTGCTTTGTTTTCTTCCATTTGTTCATCCAACAAATATTAGGTGTATGTTCATATCAGGCACTGCCCTGGGCACCCAGATCATAGATGTGAGCATAAGAGCAAGCCCCGCCTCACAGAACCCACAGTCCAGCTCTGCCTGGCCCTGGGCTTGGAGCCCTGCCCAAATCCCATCTTGGTGGCTGGGATTCTGCTGTGAAGGAATGAATGACCAGAATCTCATGGCCAGGGGTCTGGCTGACTCTCCTCATCTGGGAATTAGCCTCTGCTGTTATGGATGCCTGTCTACCTGTCACACTGGGTGCCCTTCTCTTCTCTCCTCTTCTAGACACTCTGTGCGGGCCTCCTCATCTCCATGGGTCCGACTGACCTCTCTCTGCTCTGTACCCTGCTCCTGGCTTCTTCCACTAACTCACCACTGTGTCCTTGAGGTGCTGCCGTGGCCGAGCCCACCAGAGTAATGACAGCATGGAAGATCCAAGTCACCCTCCCTGCCCCAGTCCTTCATAAACAGGAACATTTTTATTCAATCTGCTGTTCAAGTATCTTGCTTGTGATGTGTCACAATTAAAAACAGGAGCCTTTTAAGCAGATGGCTGCATGGTTAATATAGTAATGGAACATTAATGGCATCGAAGTGATCGCTAAGAGAGTTTCCCACCGCACACAAGTATCTAGAGCCATATTTTGCGAAAACTGAGTAATGGGAAGCGTTCTGCCAAGACTCATCAGTTTGCTCTTTCTTTGTACTCATGCTGCCGGTGCAAGGATGATGCCGGTGACAGGCAAAACGAGCTTTCCCTGGAAACATCAGTCCAAAGCTTCTGTTATCTGTCCCTCTGCATTCCCCTCCCCCACACCATCCCAACCCAGTACGAGTTCAATATGCAGCATATATGTGCTTCTCCTTGGCTGGGGCTGGGATTTTCTCCGGAACTTGTAAGGCTGCCTTGTAAACATATGGGCAAATCCTCCCTTTCCAGCCTCCTCTCAACCCAGAATCCCCTAAAGCACGGAGAGAGAAAGCAACACAAGCCCACGCCACAATATGGAGATGTTTATTCAGAGTCAGTGGCCCGGCCTCCTAACGCACCAAACACACTGTCAGCAAAAGGTCAGTCTCAGTTTTCTTTAAGGAAGGCGTCTTGGAAGCTGCTGTTTCCCAAGCTGAGAAATTCCAGAGGAAAGTTGCAATGGAAATTGCTGTGACCAACGCAGCGGGCTATAAATAACATTTTAGAGTCATCGAGCATGTCCACACTCGCTCTCATATTATTTCTTTCGATCCCTAGGGTCCCACCCCTGTCAGATGGGCAGAATCTCAAGTCCCGGGCTGATAACCTATGTTGGTTTCCTCACCACTGAAGGTTACAGCAAAGACACAAAGACTGTTAGAGACGCTGCATAATCACCTCCCTCAAAGCACCAAGTATAATACATGCTAAATTCTAAGTCATCTCTAGGCATCCGAGTGGGGGGGGGAAGCCAGTTGTAACTGTAGCCAAATAGCTAGCTTTCCAAATAGTCCCTAGCAAGTTACGTTTCTCTTTCTCTCTCTGCCTTTTATTTCCATTGGCAAAATGCAAAAAAAAGGAATAGATGTCTATCAGTTGATGATTTTTGGTCATAGCATTCAAACGTCTGTATTTCTACACCCATTTCATAGATAAGGAAACTAACTCTCCAGGGGATGAATTGCTCAAAGTCACTCAAAGGTCGTTGTTATAATGACAAAGTGCAGCCCCAGTGGAAAATTAAACAATTGATTTACCAGCAGAGGCATGAAAGAAATGTAGTAAATGCTATTAAACATGCTCGTAACTTTCTATGTCTCAAGCAATAAGAGTTAGCATAAGTGGCATCTCTATGAAGATCCTATAGAAGTCAGATTTTCCCTCTTAAAGCTATGACTTCCCCTCTAGAATGGAGAGTTCTGATAATAGGATTCCTAGAAGGTGGGTCACCTAGTATTTCTCTACTGTTCAGCGTAGAAAAGACAAATGACTCAGCACCTGGAATATGAAGTTATGGCTGCACATGTGGGGTGAACTGAAACACTGGTCCCATTACCTGGACCACGTAGCTTTACTTTACTGGAGCATGTAGGGATCCAAAGAGTTGGATTGTTTTGATGATTACTTTGGGCAGTTGAGGTGAGTGTTTACGTGCAAATGGTACCACTAGTGGTTCAAGTCCTGACTCGGCCACTTACCAGCTGTGTCCTTTGGGATACATTACTTAACTTCTGTGTGTCTCAGTTTACTCATCTGTAAAGTGGGGATAAAAATAGTACCTACCTAATAGGGTCATTATAAGTGTTCGCTGAGTTAATTTACGTGAAACCACTGAGTTGATTCATGTCTGGCACCGGAGTAAGCACTCCATCATGAGAGAAGTTATTATTATTTAGGATTGTGTGTCTGCCTGGAGTAATGGGGTAACATTTTGGCATAGCCCATTTGCTCCAATGTCATTTGAGATGTCTTTCTGTGCAATGATGGTTGAAGCCATGCAGAAACAACTTCCTGTCATGTCTGAAAGATCATGAGATAACCGATAGGGTTTTTTGTCTATCTCAGCAACAAAATCTGAATCAAACTATCGTGTTGTCTCTCAGGTTACCAGGTACACAGTCATCCACAGAGATAACTGAGTACTGAATTTACTTTGGCTGCTTCGATTGCCCTGTCTAGACCTGACTTCAGAGTTGCTGACATCCCATCGTTGCGCAGACCAGGAAGTCATGATGCTTCAAAAGGAGCAAGAGAACTAAGTGCTGATGAGAGGAACTCTCTACCAACATGAAAACAGCTGTGCAAAATCCTTTTCTGTTAATATATGGGATCAATTTCAGAGGTTGAGTTTAAAAAGGACATTACACCAAATTGTAATGATCCAGAGTTTCCATTTGGGAAGAAAGCAATGATATGAAATATTTGTTTCCTCAAGAGAGATTGTTATCTCTGGCAGCCTTCTCAGTGATTTGTCAAAATGGAACACAAACCAAAGGATGAATTCAATGAGACTTCATAGCTGTTACAAATGGGGCAAAATATAAATTGTGAGGCTGACTGGCTCTTTTCACATGTTCTTGGGCAATAGCATGGGCGTCCTCAGGGCAAAGAAGGAAATGGATTGCTGTTGTTGAAGGAATATCTATTTTCTTTTTATGTCACAGCCTGAATTCCAGATAATGACCTTGATGTGCCCCTAACACAAAAGAAGAAAAAAAATCTCTTGAGCACCTTCACCTTGAGCATTCAAAACCTTCTTCTGGCTCTGAGAAAGACTTTCTCTTTCCTGCTGCAAACCCATGCCGACAGCTAGTTGACCAAGATGCTTTCTTGCAGTCTTAAAAAATGATTAGAACACGCTAGGAAGAAAAGTCTCCTCCCTTGGGTCACCAATGAATGAGTCTCTCTAAGAGGTTATGATAGTATCTTATTGGAAATCTAGTGAAATGGGTAAATGTATAGCAGTAAAATTGAGTAAACAATAAAAGGTTATGTACATGCTGATGCATAAATTAAAAATGAAAACATTTAACCTCTTAATTTCAGCAAAATTAATATGTTTCCTTAGGCATCAGAATAGTTCAGTTCAAAATATTTTGGAACCTGCGTTGTCTGGAAAATATCCTTGGCTGGCATCTTCAATTTATTAAGAGAGAACCTGGTTTGAAAATATACAGAAAACTTCCTAGATTTATTTCAAAGTTTTTGCTATATATTTGTCCATAACTTGCTTGGATACTAAAGAAATTTAAATATCCCTAATGGATTTGGATTAATTTAATAATTAAAAGATACCTACAGATTTTATTAAATGTTTGATTGGATACTGTTTGGCTACTGCTTTTTTAAATACAAGGAATCTGAGTGTAATAATTAAAAATACTATTACTACTACTATTAATAGTAAGGAAAGTATATTTATTTAATCAAATATATTTTCAGGAAGCAAAATTTTTGCCCTAAAAAATAACTGAATATTGTCCTGAATGGTGGTGTAATAATGCTATTATAAAGCATAAATGAAGTTCATCACTATTATTGATGCATGGAACTGAGTGGAGAATGGCAGGATTCAAGCTGGGAGAACCATCCAGAAAATAGGAGTATAAACACAGATCTTGGAGCAAAAGGACACAAAGAGTAGGAATAGAGAAAGATGGGAGCCTACTCGTAGGTGGTAGAGAGCTCCCTAATACAGGGTCAGCCCTGCCCCAAGTGCTTCATAGAATGCATGGGGGGGCTTTGTACCAGCACAGGGACATCTTCTGGACCTGGCTCTCAGAGACCCAGGGGCTGTGCACGGCTGAAGTAAAGCCTGAACTGATCTGTAAAGAAATATCTGTTTGTCACCATCATGGCAGGTCAAGTGAGTTGGTTTGACCAAATAATCAGTTAATTTGATATAAAAGTGTCAAACTGGTTGTTTGAAATTCATAAATCTATTCATTCAAAGTGAAGGAAACTATATAGCATGTATAAACTTATTAATAAGTTTTAGGTCCAGCAATCAGGGTAAAAGAGCTATAAAATGTATTTGAAAAGTAATAAAGCGTACAAATGTCAGATATTATTACTATGCCATTATTTTTCTGCAACTCTACTATTGAATTCAATTATTGTTAATAATACACTTCTAAGTTAGGGCATGAAAGCTAAATTACTATATTCTAGAAAATGTACATGTTGGGATCCACACTGAATTGTTTTAGCATGCAAATAAAACCATATTAATTGCCATTGTTGGCAGTCATGGATTTCTTAGGACTTTATATCTGCAACCAAACTAATTGGCCTTGAATCCATTCTGACAACGTTTTAATTATTTATTAGTTAATAATTCTTGAAAGGAACTTCAACATTAAAATGTCTCTAAGAGCATGTACAGCGCTACTCAGTCCCAAATAATAATTTCATACAACATTCATATCAACCTAAATTTCCCGAGATCTTTATAAATGTATGCAACATATTTTTATGTTCAGAAAATAAACTTAAAATTCTACAGCTGTGTATAACATCCTTTGCATGGTAAAAATGCAGATTACCCAAACACCTTGTTTTTTTCATGTAGTTTGAGTTTACCTAATGTCAGTTTTTAAAAACCAATTGAGAAAGCAATTTTCAGAAAAGCCTAGTCCCTACTCTGTGTAGAACTATATACCACGGGGAGTACAAAGAAGTACAAAGACTTCACTGTGTTGGTGTTCTGCTCCTATCCCCATGGAAACCTTTACCACATGTGAATACAGAAACAATTGAAAATAAGAAAAAAGTATAAATAGCACTAGACAATAGTGGAATAGTTTTCTGTCTTAGGTTGGGCTCCCCAGATGAGGATCTATATGAAAGTGATTTGGGGAGTGGAGAGGTGGGACCAGGAAGGGAAATTCCATAGAGGATAACTTTGGCTTAGTCCTGCAAGGGAGCTTTAGAGACAGTGTTCAGGTCAGGGGCCAGGGAGCTGGGGTATTTATACCTCCCACCCATCAGTCCTAGGTTATAAGGCAACCTGGATGAGGGATGTGTGGGTACTTACAAATGTCCAGACACTTTCTGTTGTCTGCGTTGGCAGGCAAAACAGGTTACAAGGGCTTTAGAGTAGAGTTGGGTGCTGGGTGCTGGCTCTTAAGAGGGAAGCACACCAGTGTGCATATCAGCGTGATCAGTGTGCCTGAAAATCGCCAAGGGTGCTAATGGGTATGAGTAGAGCTCTGAGGGCATCTGACCACCTCTACTATGGTGGCACTGGGCTGTACTGATCGCCACATTAATTCTATAGGCAATTATTGCCGTAACAGATCAGAGAAAGAAGAGATCCCCTGATGGTAGAAGCATCTGCTCAGCTCCCCTTATTATAACTTTCACAGGACAGAGTTGCCCCAGTTCATTGCCACTGGGTAAGTCCATCTATTTCTGGGGTGTTGTGTAAGGAAGTCACTTGCCTGAAGATATAAACCATACTCTACAATGACACATTAACAATAACAAAAGTGATATTTTGGTCTCCATCTATTTTATTCCTTGCATAGCTCTTAATTACTTCAGTACTCAGGTGAAGAAATGGGCTGCTATTTATTGAGCCTCCTTGAACCTCAATAAATAATAGCAGTTAACATTTATTGAGTGATATGTGCTAGGAACAAGTCTAAGCACTTTACGGAAATGGTCTTATTGCATCTTTTCATGAGCCCTGTGATGTAGGTCCTGTTTGCACCTTTTTCAATTGTGAAAGCTGAGGCATAGAGAGGCCTTGCCCATAGTCACACTGCTGTAAGTGTGGAACTGGGATTTGAACACGAAGTAGATCTACTTATAAAGTTTATACCCTTAACCACTAGGTAAAAGAGAACTGAACTGGGAACCAGAGCCTTCCGTAGCCAGAAGGTGGTGACTGTATCATGGAAGCCATAGGGTAGGCTTCTTTGTGAGGGGCATGATGGAGGATTAGAAGGTACAGGATTAGTGAGAGCTAAGGTAGGTTTAGATAGCAAGTGAGCCACTGGGTCTTAACCCAGCTGAGAGAATAAACTGGAAGTTGACTAGCCACACCTCAATGGACACTGGTGTAAAAGGACTCACTAGAGTAAAGGGACTCAGAGACCTGACCAGACCAGAAACCTATTACCTAGTACCAGAAGGGTCTGAGAGATCAGTTATAAGGACAATCAAATGGGGCCAACTTCCATTCCTGTAATACCACAAGCTCACATAAGGCCTTGCCATTCACAAGAAACCCAGATTTCATGTTGGTTGTTTTACTATGTGTCTTAGGTGTAATTATATATTCTTCTTTGGATTCATAGGGTTTCTCAAATCTATGGATTGATGTCTTCCATTAGTTTTAGAATACAGGCACACATTGATTAACAATGGGTATACTTTCCAAGAAATGTGTCGTTAGGCAATTTTGTCATTATACGAACATCGTAGCGTGTACTTACACAGTTGACGTCGCTGACTACATGCCTAGGCTATATGGTACAGCCTATTGCGTGTAGGCTACAAACCTGTACAGCATGTTACTGGACTGACAACTGTAGGCAATTGTAACATAACAGCAAGTATTTGTGTCCCTAAGCATATCTAAACATAATAAATGTACAGTAAAAATACACTATTATAATCTTACGGATCCACCTTCAGATATGCCATCCGTTGTTCACCAAAACATCATTATGCAGTACATGACTGTATTCTTAGCCACTATGTCTTCAAATGTTGCTTCTCTCCCATTCTCTCTCCTTCTGAGAACCAAATTTACAGAAGAAAAATCGTAAAGAAAGAATAAATGAAAGGATATTCAAATTTACTATCATCTGGAAAGTGCAAATTAAAATAAGTGTGCCAATTTTTTGCCTATCAGAATAGTAACAATTAAAATAATTGAAAATATCAAATGTTTGAGCAGGAACTGACAGGTAATGTAAAATGTGGAGGGGAGTGAATCTCAAAGATCAATTTTTTTTTAAAGATCAATTTAAAAAAATGTATATACCCTTTGATTCAGCGATTATCCCATTCTAAAGAAATAATTATACATCTTCATAAAGATGAATATATCGGCATATCGATTACTGGCTATCTAGGGAAGTGATCAAACAATGCAATTATATGCATAATGTGAAATACTGTTAGCCATTATAAGGAGATAGAGCTGCATGCAGTGATGTACAAAGCTCTGTAAGACCTCTCGTTAAGTGAAAAAGCAAGTTGAAGAATGATCCATAAATTATCATCAAATATGCATAAAACAAACAAATAGCAAACAAAACTCTGTGTGCATGTGATGTGCTGTGTATATATATGAATGCATTTTTAAAAAAGACCAAAGAATGTTGTCTTCATCCATTCAGGCTGCTATAACAAAATGCCTTAGAGTAGGTAATTAATAAACAACAAAAATTTGTTACTCACAGTTCCAGAGGCTGGGAAGTCCAAGATCAAGATGCCCACAGATTTGGTGTCTGATGAGGGCCTATTTCTCACAGATGTTATTTTTGCTACATTTTCACGTGGCAGAAGAGGCAGTTTCCCTCAAGCCTCTTTTATAAGGTCACTAATCCCATTCATGAGAACAGTGAGAACCCTCATGACATAATTCATCTCCCGAAGGCTCTCCCTTCTAATACTGTAACCTTGGTGATTAGTTTTCAACATACGAATGGCGTAGGGGAACACAAATATTCAGAGCATAGCAAATGTTTAGCAAAATGTTGACATTCCCCTCTCTATGTAGATGAGTCAGTGGGGGGGGGGAATGAAAATAGTCACATTTCTGTCCATATATTTCTTATATTTGATATTATTTAAATAATTTGGAATAAGAATGTATTTAAATACTGCTAGTAGCATTTTTTAAGGCAGTAAGTGTAAACAAAAAGTACAGCTGGTGGTATGGACCTATCGACATGGTTGTTGACTCTCTGGCCCCAGATCTTCTTCTAAAAGAGACAGCTAAAGACAAAAGGCAACTAAAGAAGATGTAAATATATATACAGGGTATATAAGGTGAGGACCAATTATATATGACCCATTTTCACTCAATCAGAAGTCATATCCATGTTTCAGTGAAATACCTTGTAGTACAGAAAAGGTCCTTCAATAAGAAATAAATATATTTAGGTGTTCATGCCTGTAATCCCAGTTCTTTGGGAGGTTGAGGCAGGAGGATCACTTAAGGCCAGGAGTTCGAGGCCAGCGTAAGCTGGTCCCTGACTCTACAAAAAATTTAAAAATTAGCTGGGTGTGATGGTGCATGCCTGTAGTGTAGTCCCAGCTACTCGGAAGGCTGAGGCAGGAGGATGGCTTGAGCCCAGGAGTTTGAGGTTGCACTGAGCTATGATAACATCACTGCACTCTAGCCTTGGCAACAGAATTAGACCTTGTCTCAAAAAAATAAAAAAATAAAAAGAAACAAATATATTTAAATCTTTTCTGTCTGTTTCCTGTCTGTCTATATCTCACATACATATATACACGCAAAGACACATATTAATTTATTCCCCAAGTATTTGTTGACTGCAGACCTAATTATAACGCTGTTGTAAGTGTGAAGTGGTGACACTTTCTCATCACCCTGTATAGGTAAAAATATGCATTTTCTCAAATTTTCTGGGTCACCATGCCAGCTCTTAGTACAGCACGGCTCTACTGCTGTTGCTGATGATGGATGATTTCAGGAGATTTCAGATGAGCTCTTTCCCCCCACCCTACACCCATCTCAGCCCCCCACTGCTTAGAGAGAGCTGAAGGGAGCAGGCGTGAGGGTGAGGGAGCGTGAGTGTAGTATTGCCATCCCATTTTAGTAGCAGAAAAGAACCAGCCTACGTAAATGTTTATGAATTCATTTGTCTGGGCGGTAACGGATTGTTACAGGAAGGAAATAGAACATGGGGCCAACAGACTCACAGGGATGTCTGTAGCTTCTACAGAGAGGGCAGTAGAGGTGTCATCAAAAATGGAGGCAGAGATGAAGTAAACTAAGAAAAACAAGCTCTGGAAAAACAGCCGCAGAGCTGGGGCAATGGCCTCAAGTTAAAGGAAAGAGACTTTGAGGAAATGTGGGCATGTGATCCGGAGAAAAGATAATAAAACACTTTAGGGTACTGGTGTCACGGCCAAACAAAGACACTTGTGCGTCTTAAGCACTGAAAAGATTAGGAGGTGTTTCTGGCGCATTCCCATATGAAATTCCCAATAAAAACAATACTGATGTAAACTAGGTAAAATATAGGCATTAGCAGCGTTTTTATTTTTTAAATTTGTTTTTTTTTGATCTGTGATTTTGTTTTTAATTATCTTAAGTCTTATGATCACACATAATTTTTAAATGTGTCTATATTGCCTCTACTTTAATCCTTCTCATGAGTTGGCAAAAGCACTGTTACCAATTACACACACACACAGCAGTTCCACAACTTTTTGTGTTTTTGAATAGCTGTTCAAAGACAATCTTAAATTATGACTTAGTATGATGTGGATAGTAAAGAATTCAAAAGTTTAACTTGTGACTCTTTTTTGTGACACTTACTTTTAAAAGCATCTGACCTTATAGATCGTCTACAGAATGTGAGAAGTGTTACATATTCTTTATTTGATATTACACAGAAACCACACTAAAATGCCTTTCAATAAGTAAAAGGCAACATTTTAGATATAGAGAATTTTATTTAGGTGGAATAGTTAAAACCAAAAATATAAAGTAGCTATTGCTACCTTATCTCCAGCCCTGGCCTTTAACAGGCTCATGAACACAAATGAAAACACCGGTAAGTCTTGCTTGGTTCTGAGACAGTAAAGGGATTTCCCCAGTATTTCAATATATCCATATTACCAGTTATATATGTATATTGAAATATAAAACCAATCTCCAATGGGTTTTGAGATGGCATTCACCATCTCTGTGAAAAATTGAACGTGGCTAATCAAGTCCAATCATATCTTTAGAAGGGAAAAACAGTGATAGCATTTACTCAATGGCAATCACTATCAAAATTCAAAAAACTGATCATATTCATTTAACCACAAGCCAGCCTTAGTTAAATCAGGACTGTCCGACAAAAATATTCTGTCCATCATTCATGAGTTGAATTCTGGTGTATGAAATCAATTAGATTATAGTACACATTAAAAAAGTCATGAGACATTTCTGTTTTGTGATAAACAAGGTGGTGACCAACTATTATTCATTAGCTTTTTTTGACATAAGCTATCAAGTCTGCCCTTTCTACCTTTTTCTGAATGCTGGCGAAGATGATTTTTGTTCCAGGGATGTACTTCTTGGGATTCTCCAAAGACTCCATCAGCATACCCTCTCCCCAGGTGATGCTTTTGTTCTTGTTGGCATCTATAAGAGAGTCCAGCAGCCTGACCTGTCTTCTGCCCAAAGAGACCACAGAGATTTGGCCCAGTCTTGTGTTTGTCTTCCTTCTTCTTGGTGTGGCACTGGGCACACTTCTGAACAAAAGTTGACTTTGTCAACATCACCCATATTTAATTCTCTTTTGTTGCTGGTGCCACAAAGGTTCCCACTCTCTAAATCCAAGGACATGCTGGTCTGCACCTATGTACCAGTGTCGGTGCAACTGAACTCTTAGCAACATTTAAAAAACATTTTTGGAAAATATTTTGCCTCACTTTTGCTGGTCCATCAAGCATCTTCTTAAGCTACCTATTGGGTCCTCTGTAAGATTAGCTACGACTCTGAGGCTGGAGCTGGGTACTAGCTGGAAAAAGTTCTTGTCCCCAAGAACAAGAGGACTGAGACAGTCCACCTAGCTGGCTCCAGGTTGAAAGGAGGGAACTTAATCTTACAGGAAGGTAAAACCACACTGGGCCACGTAAAGTGGGATTGGGATAGGCATTGGGATAAGATTGGAGAATGACCATTAAGAAGCTGGGGGAACAGTTGGGGAGGATTATTCCATTCACAAATGGGAATACAAGGCTGCCATAGCCAAAGGGGAAGCTCAACTCTGCCATGAAAGGTGCTTTAGATCGCCTCTTTCTTTGTAACTGGGAAAGAGGTTTACTAAATCCTCTTTAATTAGGGGTGTCATGTGGTTCCAAAATCTGTGCTTCATGTCTTCATCACCTACCTTTAATTGCTTTCTTCACAGGTCTTCATGAGGCTCAGAGAGCAGCAACCATAGAAGCAAAATGCACCATAGGCTCGAGAAGCAACTCCCCTGTGTTAGTGAGCTCAATGTCATCCTCATGCTGTGTGACTCCCCGGGAGCTCTGCCCTACCCTCAGAGCCTCTGCCCGCAGGAATTGGGGGCACTTAGAATGGTATCCCCCCGATAGAACATAGCAGCATTGCCTATCACTTTCTCACGCCTACTCATTTCCCATTTTTCAGATGTGGAGTCTCAAAATTGTCTGCACTACATTGACTCCCCCATCCCCAGTTTTCTAAACCCCGACATGTCTCTCTTCCTCGACGACAACCCATCTTTACAGATAACAGCATCCTGGCTTGACTCCAGCCTTAAAAACCATTGAAGTTGAATGAAAACACACTTTCTGAGTGATCAATTTATTGAAGTTATTATAATAATCCAACTCGCTCTTTTTATTTGTAACTTCAAAAAATTATTTTCAGTGGTTTAAAATTCATTACCCTCACACAAAGTTCTACTTTTTTTATTGGCTCAAGCTTATGAATTTTAGCTGGAAGCCAACTACATTTCTGCAGTGGGACAGCCCCACTTCCCAACCACAAAAGGATTATTCCATTCTCAGGTGGGTTCTATTTCTGCAAATGTACCTAACCTTTGCTTGCACTGCAGGGGAGTACAACCATTCTACCATCACTTTCATTCAACCACACTGAATGTTAGAAAAAGAACAGTGAATTACAGAAAAAGAAGACTTCATAATACCATATCTTCAAAGCTCAAAATTTCAAGGTAGTCCTTATCAGAGAACTATATGTTCAAAATAAACTGCTTCTGGCATTCTGACTAGAGGCAGCATAAACTAACCTAATATTCTAGCAAGTAAGGTGGAAGAATTAAAAGTATTTCCATTTACTGATAATGCATTTTTTTTTAGAAGAGGTTTGTTGTTTTTCTGTGGTATCAGACATGCAAATGCAACATGCCTCTCTCTGTCTCTGCCTTGATTTAGTTTGTTTTTCTATATATGTGTCTGATAGTTTCAAAGGAGTTATAATATCTCTACGTGATGTGAGGTGAGCTGTATCATAACAGGCCTAAGAGATACATGGTGAAATGGGCCAGACTAGCGAAGTCTGAACTGGAAACCTAATAAGGTATTTTATATATGATAACCTTGAAGTTCAGAAGCTATAAATGGGTCATTCTATGAACAGACAAATGATAAACTTCCTAACATTATATTGTGATTTATTTATGGGGTGCAGATGATTGAGTTATTTATAGTCTTTAGTTCATTGTACATTATCATCAATGGTCTGTGCAAAGCCATTTTCCTTCATATTTTATTTCATTCAACAAATATTTATGAAATACGCCACATGCTGGGTACAGTTCTAGGAAGTAGGGATACAACACTGAGTAAAACAAAAATCCTTGCTCTTAGGAAGTTTACATCCTAGCATTATATTGCATTATACAAATAAGTATATAGTATGTTAGAAAATTTATGCTGTGGAAAACTTGATAAAGTGCTTCCCAAATAAGATGTAAACAAATGCAGATTCTAAAATCAGAATACTGGAGAGCCAGGAAACATACCTTTCAAATGGATTCACAGAATTGGCTACATTTGGCTGGGCGCGGTGGCTCACGCCTGTAATCCTAACACTCTGGGAGGCCAAGGCAGGAGGATCACTTGAGCTCAGGAGTTCGAGACCAGCCTGAGCAAGAATGAGACCTTGTGTCTGCGAAAAATAGAAAAACTTAGCCAGGCATGGTGGTGCTCACTTGTAGTCCTAGCCACTGGGGAGGCTGAGGCAGGAGGATCACTTGAGCCCAAGAGTTCGAGGTTGCTGTGAGCTAGGCTGATGACACGGCACTCTAGCTAGGGCAACAGAGTGAGACTCTGTCTCAAGAAAAGAAAAATTGGCTCTATTAAAAACAGCCACTTCTTTCCTAAGCCCTAGGGCAAATATACATAAAAGAGAACACATGAGGACAAAGATAGAAATTTGGACAGATACGCTGTGTTTCAGCAGTTCTTAGTGTTTCAAAATATTTTAACAGTACACTTAAACAAACCCTTGGATAATCTTAGAGGGGCATTGCTTCATCGTTGTCTACAGTTACTGTCTTTCATACTGCAGTGTCATTTTTTTCCCTTCACATGAAAGCCAGACGGTTTTAACCAGATCTTAAATTTATATTTTTCCACACTCTATAGTCCATTTAGTAAAGTGCTCTCCATGTCCCTAGCGAACCTGGTAACCAGTGTTCATTCCATGGTTCTGTCTTGTCTGTTTCCCCCACAAGCTGTGGAGCCCCCTGAAAACGGGAACCACATTTTATTTTTGGAATTCTTGGAATCTAGCTCAGTGCTTCACATACAATAATCAATTTTAAAATATTTAAAGACTGAATAAATGAATGTTCTGTAATGCTACTGGAACTGTATTCATTGCTATGGTTGGTAGAATTTAAGGGATTGATAAGGAGTTGGATTTTCTTGTTTAAATAAAAACATAAATAATTTACGTGACCTCCACCTATCAGATCTTTAAATCTCTTGTTTTTTAATGGTAATTTTTTTTGCTCTCTGGAGTCTATTCCTGCTTTATCTCAGCTATAAACAGAAAAGATCTTCATCCTCCATATTTAACCTAACGTAGTTGCTAACTCAAACCTAACACTGGCATCCCATTGTCATCGGTACGTGTGTTTGTGTGTTGAAGTGGGATGGACCTGAAGTGAGGGTGCGAAGCAAAGATGTGAAATTAGTCTGGCTGTTCTCATCTGATGCGACTGGACTGAGCTAAGGGTATTTACCTGTCTATCCAGAGATCACCTGCCCAGTTCATACAGCCGGAGTTGTGCCTTAGAGTCTACAGGGCATGCTGTGGTGCGCCACCCACATCCTCCCTTCAGGAATTGTCCTCGAACAAAGGGAGCTGCCTTGCCCAAAATGACAGCTCTTCTTTGGGGGTAGCCCATATCCAACGGCAGATTGATGTGGGGGCCAAAGCCCTGGCCCTCTTGCCTCATTTGGACATCTTTGAGTGGCCATTCAAGTCTCAGAGCTCCCTGTGGGATCGAATGAGCCCTATGTGACGATGGCATTACAACTTCGCTTTTCCCTTTGCCAAACCGTGCTTCCCTCACATCCCTACAGGTGTTGTTCCCAAGAGCATTCCTCAATAAACTTCCTGCATGCAGATCTCCATCTCAGTCTGTTTTCCTGGAAATTTGTCCCATGAAGGAGGACTGCCCGCACTGCTGTGCCCACCTGCACCTACAGCTTGCTTCAAATCTTAGCGTGACTGGTGCCAGGAATCCCTGTGAAGACCTTCCCAGCACCCTCCACGAACGGGTGGATCCTACTCCCCATGCCTTTAGCAAATGGAGTGATAAACCATTTTTTTAAATGACACCATCATCTGGTAGGTTTTAAAGATTCCGCTGGCCTAGAAACTCCACCACTGTACCCCATTTAGTAACATAACTGGCTAGTCAAACCCTTTGCATACTGGCTGCTGGCTACTCATTTTGAGTTTGATCAACATTCTGGATTAACACAAATTATAACTAAATTTATAGTCATCACTTAGCTAATTCCAAGTAATGGAATTACTTTCCTAATGACTACATATACATGCCTTGGCTGAGCCCACAAGGATGATAAATATTTTGATGTAATGTAGTGTCTCTAATCTCCTTCACATAGAATATTCCCCAGAAAATATCTGGAGAGTTCTCACTCTGTCATTTAGGATGGGAAGTATGTATTTTGGCATCAATGAATATATAAGAATAAGAGAGATAAGATAATCAGGGTTTCACATTTGCAAATTGTGCTTGGTAAATAAAAATGTCAGGTTAATTCCTTTGACTCAATTCCAATTTTAGGGGCTTATGGACAAAATCGCAAAGATAATATGTACAATAATATTTGTCACCACGTTGTTTTGTGTTAATAACGTTTTTTTAAAAAGAAAATAACTTATAGAGACTGACCCATCAATAGGGGATTGGATAAATTAATTATGGTACATTGATAAAAGTATGCAGGCATGAAAATAACGGTATAAAAAGTACATTTATTTATAAGATGTTCACATCCTAAAGCTGAATTTGAAAATCAGGTTATTGAACAATATGAAAGATATGATCCATTTATATGAAACACATTTGGCATGAACATATGAAGAGGTAGCTAGGAAAAAGATCAACATGTTACCAGTGATTTTCTGCCAATGGTAGAATTTAGAGTGACATATTTTTCAGAATTGCTTGCATTTTTATGATATATATTCAAGAAGAACAAAATTAGTTTATTTTGGATTTTTCCTCCCAACAATCCTTCTACCCTCCTGCCAGTTCCCCATTCTCCCATCCCTTTTCTATATCCTCTCAAAAGAGGAAGATCCAAATCCATGTTCATAGCAGTATTATTCACAATAGCCAAAAGCGGGGAGTGACCCATGTGTCAATCAACAGATGAATGGATAAAACAAAATGTGGAATACACACACAATAGAATATTATTCAATCTGAAAAAAAAGGAAATTTTGACACATGCTACCACATGGATGAACCATAAAGATATCAGGCTAAGTGAAATAAGTCAGTCACAAATGGACAAATACTGCATGATCACTCACATGAGGTCCACAGAGTAGTCACAATCGTAGAGATGGAAAGTAGAATGGTGGTTGCCAGGTGCTGGGGAGAAGGGGTTATTGTCTAATGGGTACAGAGTTTCAGTTTTGCAAGATAAGAAGCGTTCCAGAGATGGGTGTTGGTGGTGGTTGCACAACAATGTAAATGTACTTAATGCCATTGAAATGTATACTTAAAAAAGGGTCAAAATGGTAAATTTTATGTTATGTGTATTTTACCACAACTTAAAAAATAAAGAATTTTAACAAAAAATGAGGAAGAGGTTTTTCATATATCTGTCACTAGAGTATCCAAAGACCCCAACGCACCATATTTCTGGGGGAATGGGAGAGAGAGGATGGCAACCCAACTTTCTGTGCCTTACAGAGGAAACATTTTATGGTATTCTTGTCAGTTCCCAGAGAGGGCAGGGATAATAATAGCTTTGTTAAGTGTGTGAAAAGCAGAAGGATCACGGGGAAGCAGGGGAAAAAGCAAAAATTAATGTAGGAAAATAAAAAGCAACGCTAATTCATCTACACAAGATCACTGTCTCCAGTATTTCTCTCTGTAGAAGCAAGGAAGTATGAACTCATCTCATCACAAAAGACTGATGGTGATGATAGCTCAAAGAAATACTCCTTGATAAATTCTGTTAGAACTATCATCCTCCATTTTGAATTAACGCGGGATGATGGCCAAACCCGATAGATTTACAACTACTCTGTAAAAATTTTCACGATGTTGGTGACGTCCTTGGGGTTTATGCCCAAAGGGGCAAGTTTCACATTTGAGGAGACTGATGGGGAAATGGAGTATACACAGCATCCTTCATGGCAAAAGGAGAGGATCCTCTGGATCTAAATGTTAGAAAAATTCACTTGGTTTTACCAGGCTCTATGGTACATGCCTATAGTCCCAGCTACTCAGGAGGCTAACGTAGAAGAATTGCATGAGCCCAGGAATAGTTTGAGTCCAGCCTGGGAAACACATTGAGACCCTCTTTTTTTTTTTTTTTCTTTTGAGACAGGGTCTCACTGTGTCACCCAAACTGGAGTGCAGTGGCATCATTGTAGCTCACAGCAACCTCAAACTCCTGGACTCAAGCAATCCTCTTGCCTCAGCCTCCCAAATATCCGGAACTACAGGCATGCACCACCATGCCCAGAAAATTTTTCTATTTTTTTGTAGAGATGGGGTCTCGTTCTTGCTCAGGTTGGTCTTGAGCTCCTGACGTCAAGCAGTCCTCCCACCTTAGCCTCCCAGAGTGCTAGGATTACAGATGTGAGCCGCTGCACCCAATCTAAACCCCATCTCTTAAAAAAAGAAAGAAAGAAAGAGAGAAAAATTCACTTGGTTTCGAATGCCAGGAGGCAGCTGGCAGGAAACTCTGGCAGCAGAGGAAGCGGCATAAATAAGCCTGGTTCTCCAGTGAGGGCCGTACTTGCTGAGCAGAGCCCAGCTCATTAAAATGCCACCTTTTCTAACTCATGCTTTTACAAGAATCATCCAAATGACTCTTACGACTCTTCTAGGTTTTCTTCCCTTCTGTTATTTTCCAAGCAAAAATCCGTTCTGACCCTTAAGAACAATTTCAACCTACTGACCTTGAACGATTCTAGTTTCCCTGAACGGTTGGTGCTTCCAGTTGGACCAGGGGAGAGAAAGATTATTCCATTTTGCCTTTCTTTAGTGTTTCCAATGTAATAGGCACACATACTGGGATATTGTGTGTCTTTACAACAGAGGAGACCAGAATTATTAATGCAGAGTTTTCAGAGGTAAATACAATAGTTTTTACAAAAAGGGATGTCATTTGCTCAGGGTCATGTGGTATGGAAAGGCAAGAAGTTTGGAGTTTACATGGTCAAAAATTCCTTTCTTTAGATTCTAGGTAAGGGTAAGAGAAAACTAAAGAGGGATTTGAGGCTGAGTCAAACTGGGAAGCTTCTGCCATAATATCTGAGAACTTAGAAGATTTGAGAGAATTCTGACTGGTCTGTGTTTTACTACAGACCTTAGGCTTTGCTAACAATAGGTTCTAGACAGGTCCAGATATTTAAGAGCCACAACTGAACAAACTGGGATATTCAGAATTAAACTTAAATTAGCTAAGTTACTCATTGGGAATTACCAAGTGGAGAAAACTTACAAAATAGTGGCATAAAAATCTACTAAACTTTTGTTTTATTCACGTAATTCTACTAAGTTTTTGACATCCTGTCTATAAATTTGACTCGGTCTCTGCTTCAAATTCTAGCACCTACTCATGACTTGTGCAAGAATCTGGCGGTTAATTCAGTTGCTACTTTACTTAATTATCTTTTTCATAACAATAAAAGCCATTGCTTGTCTTTTCCAAATTCTCTGCCACATCTAAGAAATATTTCTCTCAAACAAAATTGTTTTATATATATATATATCTTTAGATCTATGACTTTAGTTCACATCTAAAGTGATTGGGCCAATTCATCTTAGTTCTTTGTATTTGGTTTGGAATGTTTTATCCCAACTGATTACTAACTCTATCCATGGTTAACTGTTTCTATCAACATCTTTTTATTTTTTTCAGCTGCAACCTCCTATCAGCCTAATGAGAGCAGTTGCACTCCATTTAAAGAGATTCACATATCACACGAGAAGAGGGACTGTGAGGGCTGGGTACTGTTGAAGAGGTCAAAGGTGAAGTTTCTTGTCCTTGCTCAAAGTGAATCCACAGACATACAAACAGCAGCGACCGCGCAAGGCAGAGGGTGGTGAGGGACACAGGCTCAGTGGAGGAAGGGATCATAACCAGTGCAGGAATCAGAACAGGCTTAAGGCAGGAAGTGACCGGGAGCTGTCCTCCAGGATGGACAGGGTTTCAACGAGCAGAGATGGAGAGAAGGGAACTCTGATTGCAGAAAAGCATCAGCAAAAGAGAGTGGGCAGAAACCAGGCTGTGTACAGGAACAGCTCACAGTTCAGTCTGGCCAGGATGCAGAATGTTTGTGGGAGGTCCAGTGAGAGAAATGTCAGGAAATGCAGGAAAGACAGGTTAAGGTTGCATATTACCTATAAATGGGTCCTGAAGAGACCCTCAAGAACTCTCAAGTGAAGTGATTTCAGGAAGGGAATACTGAAATGTGACAATTCATCATTTGCATCATACCATGTTTACAGAAAGATAGGGCAAGAGAAAGGTGACTGGCAACCCAGAGTCAGAAATTAGCAGCCATCTAAACACTGAGGAGAGAAGTAAGTTCTTCATGTTGGTGCAAGATCTGTTGATCTGCGATGCATGCCTCTATTGTGGAGACAAAGCCCCAGCTACTAATCCCCTCTGATCATAAAACCATTGCCCCTTGTTCCAACTCCATGCTCACCAAGCAATCTTACCATTCACTTTTACAATGTTTATTCGTTGCCTGTAATATAAAACTCAAACTCTATAGCAGGGCATAAGAGTCCATGCACACAGATCCACACCCAGCCTCCCTGTCCATTTCTGCCTATCTTTAAGCTCTACCCGTAATAAACCACTACAGAGACGAAGGAGACTAAATCTTAGAATTGATCCGGCTCTGGGTTTTGGCCTGAGGTATTCCAGCTGAGATGGGGTTAACATAAGAGCTATGGAGCAAAGGGGCCAAGGGAATGCCAAAAGCTGCACTAGAAATAAAGTCAGAATCTAAATCCAACCAACACGTCTCTCCACAAGGCTATGTAGCAAGACAGAAGCCAAACATGGAAACTAGAGATACCCAAGCAGACAGGCTTATTTATTATCATGTGTAGGAGGCAGAAGCTGGAGAAGTTCCAAAGTTCCGGAGCATTGTCCCAGAGACTCCTTACAATCTAAGGTTTGGGGATGATCATATATCAAAACAGCTCATAGGGATATTGTGAGACTCCAATGAATTAATGTCTGTGACATCACCTATGAAGAGAGTTTCCAACTATTAATGGAAAGGAATGCCCTTCCAAGAATCTTTACTTTTGCATTTCCCTCTCTCTACATGCACATCTTCTCCCCTCACCTGCTGGTCCAGCTTCTCTTTTACCCTTCTGGATTGCACTTAAATGTAACATTCTCCTTGAAGCTTTGCCTGATTCTCCCAGGCAGAAAGAGATGTTTCCTCTCCAGACTTTGTAAAGTACTTTGTACATAATCTTATAGTCAGAGAGACCATCTTTTCCAAACTAGAAATTGGTGTATATATTTTGACACATATACGGGACAGAGTATTTTAAATAGACATGGTTTAGAAAAATCAGGTTCCTGAGCTTACCATATTGATAGCATTCCTTCATAGCATATAACATCTTGGTTTCCCATATTTCTCCTTAACTTAGTTCCATGCTTCTGAAGAACGGAGATATTGTTCTATCTCATCTACCTCTGTAGCTGTTCCCACATTAGCAACATGCTGGACAGATGATAGCTTCTCGGCTTCTTAGCTGATAAGTACTTATGGAACAAATGATCCATCAGGTTTTTTTTTAAAGAAATATTAACATATTCCGGTATTTCATTTCCTAGTTTGTGTTTAATATCTAGTCTATTAAATAAAACTTTTTAACTAAAAATAATAACTATTTTAAAATCTGTTTTATCACACAGGTATTTTAAGCAGAAATTAGTTTCTTCATCCACCAAGGGTTTGATGCCCTTCCATTATTTTATTTTTTCCTTAACAGGAACCAATCAGACCCTTGTATCAACCTATGCCCTTAAAAAAAAAAAGCGTCAACTTCTGTTTACCAACAAAGTTACCTTTCAAGAGGCAGAGCTGAGATGGGAGAAGAAACTAAGATGAATTGGCCAAATCACTTTAGAGGTAAACGAAGGTCATAGATCTAGAAATGGATCTCAGTGTGAGCTGTAAATCCAAGAAGAGAGAAAGGAAAACAAACAGTGGGGGTTGGCAGCAGGAAGAGGTTGAGAAGCAGGATCCAGTTAAATGAGAGGACCTGGCTGAGGGAGACGGTTCAGAAATTGATGTCATGTCCCCAGCTATGCGCCGCATGCCCCTTTTTTTGAAATGTTTTGTGTGTGGCAAGGGGAAGGGAATGTGGTAACATAAAGGAGCTCTGTAGGAATAGACTCAATGAACCTGGAATCCTCTTTAGGCTGCTCCTCCCCTTTGTAGAACCTACAGGAAGGTACACCAGGCAGCGCATCAATAGTTATTGCTCTGCTGTCTGTATCACTGGAGGCCACTTTTGGCTACTTTCCTCTTGATGCCTCTTTAATGATTTCAGGAACCAAACCCTGGGGATACCACTGTATCATTTTGAATACGGGTTCAGCAGCTGGAACAAAGGACAAAATAACAGTGGTTAAAATAAGGTAGAGGTTTATTTCCCTCTCTGGAACAGTCAGAGAGTGAGCAGCTCAGTATGGACGTGAAGGTCCCATGGTGGCAGTGACCCAGGCTATTTCTACTCTTGTTGCTCTTCCTCCTCAACATACAGTTTCTATCTCATGGTCAAAGGTGACTGCTCTAGTTCCCTGCACTGAATTCACATTCCACCTGCTGAAACATGAGGAGGAAAAGAGGAGTGTATGTACCTTTCATGTTAAGGGCAAAACCTAGAAATTGCATATATTACTTCTACTGATATTCCATTGGTTAGAATCCAGTCACATGCTCTGCCTGCCTACAAGGGAAGCTGGGAAATGTAGTCTTAAGCAGAGTGGCCACAAAAAGTGAGAACAGATAGCAGAGGGACTTGGTCTCTGTCACAAAGGCATTTGGGCTCTCTGGTGTATCCAATATGGCCCTTTTCTACCCAGAGCCCAAAGCACTTTAGAAAGTGCGGCATGAAGCTAGAATTCTATGGAATTCTGGCCTATGTAGGGCTGAGCATTTCCTAAAATGTGTACCATGAACTAAGAATAAAGAGGTTAATAATTTGGAGAAAGCCTGGATTAAACAAAATAAAGAAGATTCTTTCACCACACAGCTTCTCAAGCTCTGAAAGTTCTTTTAAACTTTACAAATCTCCAAGTAGCTGGGACTATGGGCACAGACCACTGTGCCTGGCTTAATCAGTAGATTATTGGCAAAGGTATCAAACCCATTCAATGGGGAAAGGATGTCTTTTCACTAAATGGTTCTGGAAAGACTGGATATACACATGCAAAAGTGTAAATTTGGACCTTTAATTTGTACCATATATAAAAATTAACACAAAATGGATCAAAGACCTAAATGTAAGAGTTAAAACTATAAAACTCTTAGAAGAAAACATAAGATATAATCTCTATGACATTGGATTTGGCAATTATTTCATGGCTATGACACCAAAAATACAGGCAATAAAGAAAAAAATAGGCAAATTAGACGTTATCAAATTAAAGACTTTTATGCATCAAATGATACTACCAAGAGAATGAAAAGGCAACCCACAGAATAGAAGAAAATGTTTGTAGATCATATATCTGATATAGGATTAATATTCAGATTATATAAAGATCTCCTACAACACAAAACAAAACAACCCAATATAAACTGGACAATGGACTTAAATAGACATTTTTCCAAAGAAGATATGCAGATAGCCAGTATGTACATGAAAGAATGCTCAGCATCACTTGTCACTGGGGAAATGCAAATCCAAACCACAATAAGATACCACTTTGGACCCACTAGAATGGCTGTTATTATTTTTTTTTTTTTAAAAAAGGAAAATCACAAAAAGGATGTGGAGAAATGGAAGCCTTAGTGCATTGCTGGTAGGAATGTAAAATGGTGCAGCCACTATGGAAAACAGTTTGGTAGTTACTTAAAAAGTTAAACATAAAATTATCATATGATCCAGCAATTCCACTTCTAGGTATATTCCCCAAAGAATTAAAAGCAGGGATTCAAACATATACTCGTACACCAATGTTCATAGCAGCATTATTCACAATAGTCTAAATGGAGAAACAACCCAAAGTGTCCTTTGATGGGTGAGTAGATAAACAAAATGTGGCATATAAATACAATAGAATATTTTTCTGTCTTAGAAAAGAATGCATTTGTAATATATGCTACAACACGAATGATCCTTGAAAACATTAAGTTAAGTGAAATAAGACAGACATCAATAGATGAAATTGCATGATTCCATGTATGTGAGGCATCAGGAATGGGCACATTCATAAAGGCAGAAAGTAGAATAGTGGTTACCAGGGGCCAAAAGGAGAGGGGGAGTGTGGAGTTACATAACAAGGACAGAGGTTCTGTTTGGGGTAATGAAAATGTTTTGGAAATGGATAGTGGTGATGGTTGCACAGCAATATGAATATACTGAATGCCACTGAACTGTACAACTTACAATGGTTAAAATGGTAAATTTCATGTTATATATATTTTACCACAATAAAAAATATTTTAAAAAAAGAAAATAAGAAAATGTCTTCAAATTTCTAAAAACAAATGACTGTCAAAATATTTTATCATTCAAATTAAATCTACTTTGAAGGATGAATGTAAAATAAAGACATTTCTAGTCATACAAAGATTTGAAAAATGTATGTCCCATTAACTCTTTCTTGAGAAGCTTCTGGAAGGTATGTTGGCACAGAGTCAACTCTGGTACTTCTTTCTTTCTTTCTTTCTTTTTTTTTTTTTTTTTTTTTCAGACAGAGTCTCACTTTATTGCCCTGGCTAGAGTGAGTGCCGTGGCGTCAGCCTAGCTCACAGCAACCTCAGACTCTTGGGCTCAAGCAATCCTACTGCCTCAGCCTCTCAAGTAGCTGGGACTATAGGCATGCGCCACCATGCCCGGCTAATTTTTTTTTTCTGTATATTTTTAGCTGTCCAATTAATTTCTTTCTATTTTTGGTAGAGATGGGGTCTCGCTCTTGCTCAGGCTAGTCTTGAACTTCTGGGCTCAAACAATCCACCCGCCTCGGCCTCCCAGAGTGCTAGGATTACAGGCGTGAGCCACCGCACCCGGCTGGTACTTCTTTCTTAAATAGAAAGTAACCACAGTGACAACCAGTTTAATCTCAGGTATGTGATATGAAAAAGCAACATGAATGCAGATTAACACAAAAACAGACTCTAGAGATAGCATAGATAATTCATGGAACAGAAAAGAACTAACAGCAACCAAAAAACCCCTTCTACTTAATATATTCAGAGAGATTTGAAAAGATATTATATAATATCTATAAAATAATAAAACAATATAAAAAAGAAGATGACAAAACTTTTTTCAGTATAAGAACTGGAAATAAAATCAAAATCTCTAAGAACAATAGAAAGACAATCTAAAAGACCTGCTTGGATTAACATGAATCTTAAGAAAAAATAGACAGGGACAATGAAAGAGGAAAAATCTTTAAAGGAGCAATAAATTTTAAATTTCAAAGGTAAAGAAAGACATGAGGCTTTAGAGTGCCAGTTTAGTTAATGGGAACAATAAAAAACTTCATACCTCCACCCACTTATAGAAAATTTCAAGACACTAAAGACAAAAGAAAGACACTAAAGCTTCCAGACAAAATAAAACAAGTCACCTAGAAAAGAATAAGAATTAGTCTGTCATCAAGTTTATCCAGCAACATTGGATAGTCAAGTATTTGCCTTCAAAATAGTTTTTAACCTAACCCATAGCATATTATCAGACAAGTGTGAGAATAAAGTATTTTCAAAGGAACAAAATGTCATCTTTCTTAGGAAACTACTCGGTGATACACACAGCAAATAGGGAGTTAACCAAGAAAGACAAGACATGGAGTCCGGGGGACCCAACTCAGGGAAGCAAAGAGGAGAGTTCTCAGATGGCAGCTGTGAAGCTTAAATTGGACCAAGGACTCCAGGAGGAGTCCTGGTCTCTGGAAAAGATACTGTAGAGTAGATAAAATGAGTTAAAGTTTGGAAAAACTTGATGACAGGATAAATTATAAGAAAAGGGAACAAAAAATTAGCAACTCCAGGAAAAATAGAACACAATCCAAGAAACACATAGATCAAATATTAAGCAAATAAAAACACATTGAAAATTTTAAGCAACTGATGCAACGTAAAAAAAGGATATCTATTTGACCTTGAAGCTAGGAACATTTTATTTCATTTAGCCTGTGGCTCTTTCCACTGAACTTCCAGAAAATAATGTAATCCAAGTCCTTAGTGCAGCATAGAACAATCAAAATCATATTATATGAAGCATGTATTGATTTTCACCTTTTAGAGTCAACTACGGACTCAACACAGAAAAATTGGTGGTTGTTGCAGAAGCAAATGTAAATGTTAATTTGGACACAACGTAAAAGTAGAAAGATTTGCCCAGAATATGGGATGAAATGGAAAGAGAAAAAAACAACACAAAAAACAGAGAAGAAAATATCTTCATTTTATGAAGTAGAGAATCAAGTGATCCCATACAAAGTTGACATAACAAGAAACAGAGATTTTAGTACAGTAAAGATTAAAGTTTCAAGGTAACCAATAGAAGAACTAAAAACAATCAAATATTGGAAGGATAATGGGGAGAAAATGAAACAATATTAGTAAGTTAAAAATTCAATGTTCATATCGAGGGGTCAACAGATATAATATATAGATAAATCAATAAATAGGAATATAAACATATTATTTAGATGTTTGGGTGTACCCAAAGAACTAAAAATGGAAACAATTTGTGTTAGTCTGTTTCACATTGCTCTAAAGAAAATACCTGAGTCTGGGTAATTTATAAAGAAAAGAGGTTTATTCAGCTCATGGTTCTGCAGACTGTATAAGAAGCATCATGCCAGCATTGGCTTCTGGTGAGGGCTTTGAGCTTCCAATCAAGGTGGAAGGCAAAGGAGGAGGAGGAGTATCACGTGGACAAAGAGTGAACAAGAGGGTGTGGGAGTGCCAGGCTCTTTTAAACAACCAGCTCTCACATGAACTAATAAAGTGAGAACTCACTCATTATCATGGGGAGGGCACAAAGCCACTCATGGGGAATCCACCCCCATGACCCAAACTCCTCCCACCAGGCCCCACATTCAACACAGGAAATCAAATTTCAACATGAGATTTGGAGGGACCAAATATCCAAACCATATCCCAATGAAAAGAGCTTGTGGGATTGCGGCTGGGGAGGGATGGGAAAGAAGACTATTGCTTTTCACCAGAAGCTCTTTTATTCATTCTTCAGATGTAAAATAGTAGTCCTGGTCCCAAAGTGATGGGTCCTCTGAGAGCCCCCCTTTGGTAGGACATCTCTGGCTGCTGATGCTTCCAAAGAACTCCCTGAGATCTTTAACACTCCAAGTTAACTCACCTGTCAGATGCAGTCAAGAAAGTCTGCCATTTGCAAATGGGTGTTGAATGGCCAAAAAAGGGAGGGCTCTAGCAATCTAAAACAAAACACTGACCACCCCATCTCAAGAACCTAATTCTGTTTCTTTCAAACCAACCCACATCCTGGCTTTTCTTTAACTGAGGCCCTAGCTCCATTCCTCTTGGTCTGATGCTTTCAAAACAGGTTACTTTCTCAAGCATTTGACCCTGTTCCGTTCTCCTGGAACTTACCCACCCAAATTGCTTGGCTCCATGAACTTGCTCTCCTACTAGGAAACAATCCTGCTAAACTCTTCTCCTCCTCAACACACACATCAGCATCTTACTCACTGCGACAGTTTTCTTTTTTCTGCAGAAGATAAAAGAAAGTGGCAAACAAGGTTTGGGTTCCTTTTTCAAGGGATAGCCATGGTTCCCATTTGTTTGTCTCAATTGACAGCTGGGTCGTTCACCTATGCAGTTATCCTATGGCTTTTCTTGTGCCTGCCTGCCTTTCCCACGGTGTACCTTCCAGATACCACGTGAATTCTCTTCTTGCTTCTGTGTCTTAAGGGTCCAGCTCTAACCACTTTCCCACAGGCAGATCCTCTGTCTGCTTAATTAGCTTTTTCCTGATCCCCGCTGGGCCTGAATCCTTCTCCTCTTTCACCCATTGGTTGTCCCACTGCTAGCGTCTCTTCCTCCCTGGATCGTAAGCATAGACCCAACAAAAAGATGTAAAAAGCATTCAGGCAAAAAGAAGGGATGTCAAAAGGCAAGACATGATTAATTGCCAGATGATTGTGCAGACAATAGTTGCAACCGCAGGCCAGAGGAGACATAGCGCAATCATGCTAATAAACCATTGCTTTTTCTCACCAGCAACTCTCTCGCTTGTCTGTTGTCTCTTTAATCATCACAGTGGTTTTCAAAGTGCGGTGCCTGGACCAGCAGCATCAGCATCTCCTTGTTACAATTTGTTAGAAATGCAAATGCTTGGGTTCCACCCCAGACCTACTGGGAAGTAAGCTCTCAGCAAAAGGCCCAACCGTCTGGTTTAGCAAACTCTCCAGGTGATTCCAATAAACACTTAAGCTTGAAAACTACCATCTCAATATGAAAACTCCAAACTCTTATGGCAAACAGTGGTTTGAGTTTAAGAAGTTGCAATGATTTCTGTGAGCTAAAATAGGCAATAAATTATTTAATACCACACAGTTTAGGGATCTGTTATCTCCTAATTACCACAAGCTCACCTTGCCACTCAAAACCTACCACTTCCCAGAGGCCTAAAGCTGTCTGTTTCTCTTTCTCTTGCTACTTTCTACAGGGAATTTCTTTCTCCCTGCTCTAAATGTTTGAAGATGAAAATCAAACAACTGTATCAGATCTTTAAATACAATAAACATCAGAGATCGAGCTGGGATTCCACCTCCTCTCAGAAACTTCCCATCATTTCGCCCTCCACGGAGGATAACAACAGTAACAAGCAATTAGCAGCAGCTCTGGGCTTTGCACTTAATCCTCATAACAGCCCTGCAAGGTAGACAGTAGTATCCTTCATCATTCAGAGGAAGAAACAGACCCAGAATGGTTAAATGGTTTTCCTCAAGTTTCCACAGCTCAGAAGTGGCAGATAAAGGATCAGCTTGATTCCAATTGATATCTGTTTATCAACTGATCAACTGAGAGTTTGTTACCATCCATTTACATGGATGGTAACATCCAGTTACATGTTGCCTTGGCTTTTTTCCCTAGGCCCACCCACAAAATCCTATTTTGCCTATCAAATAGCTAATTTAGAAAGGTTCTAATAAATATAGGGGTAAGAGTTGATAGCCCTGGTTTACAGTTTTGATTCTTCCACCTGCCAGCTGTATGGCATATTTTTTTTTTAAATCATTTAATTTTCAGATTCTAAATTTAAACCTATTAAATGGAATGATGCAATGGTGGATTTATACTATGCCAATTTAGCCAGGCTGGGGCTATGTTTTCCAGAATTTCCATCTCTGCACAGTTCTAGGTTAGCATGGGCCACAAGAGACATTCTGGACGCAATTTGGAAGGCAGAAGTGAAGCAGAAGCCATATTCTTCTTAGGCTCAGAATTTGGTGCAAGATGCCATTGCAGCTCGTACACTTTGTTGCTGATCTGATGACCCGCCTTGGTGGTATAACAATGCAGCCAAGCCTGCGGCGACTTCAGCTCCTGCAGAATTCTCCTTCAGCTTCTCCAGCTCTGAGCATGTTTAGCTTTGTGATGAAATCTTCCAATTTCTCCCACAGGTCATGCATTGTCAAAGATGAAGGGTTAGAAAGAGCACGGACCAATGCAGATTCCAGCCTGTCCTCGGGGTTCCAGCTTATCCTACGGTTTCCAGGTTGTTTTGTTCTTCTTTACTGCATTTCCCTCTTTGGGTATTAGTTATCTATTATTGCTGGGTAACGAAGGATCCCAAAGTAGCTGCTTAAGACAACAAAATTTATTATTTTACACAGTTTCTGAGGGTCAGATA
>CAUYSK010003486.1:0-32078 GCA_963575035.1 Avahi laniger | reverse complement strand
GCCCCTGCAGACCCTTCCCGTCACACATATCCAGGATATCTGGCTTGCTTCACATCCCGCCTAATGGATTTAGGGCTGAATTTTTCAGGAAGGGAAGAGAAAAGCTCTGAAAGGCTTTTCACATAGACAACACAGGGCTTCGAGGATATTTACAGACTTGTAATTTGTCATTTTTTAATCTTAGTGTTTACAGTTGTCTGATTTTTATTATTATGAATTTATGTGACATAAAAAAAATTCAATGAGTTGATGGATATCTTCCCAATATTCTGAGGAAAGATTTATTTTATCTGATAGCTATCTCCTATAAGCAGAAGGAGTGAGTCCCCCACAGTGTCTTTTGCCATTTTGAAGAAGAATATGGTCTGGAAAAGTTTTAAGAATCGCAGTTCTCTAGAAATTGATTCATAATGAATAGCAAATCATGCAAATTCCAGCTCCTCACTTTGTAGTCACTATGGTTTTAAGGAAAGTCTGGCTTCGGTCATAATAAATCAGCTCTTTGGACTATAATTACTTCCTAGTGAATGCCATTTTTTAAATTTTTCTTAATTTTTTCATGCACAGTATTGGGTATTGGTGTACATTAAGAATACAGGTGACATTTTTATAAGTTTTTAGGAGATTAGAAAATAGATTCCCAAAATGTTAAGTTTTAAATAAGAATTCAGTCTTTTGGTTTTGTTCATGAAGAGTCATATTTGTTTAGAAATGTGGTGTGTGTGCATGAGTGTCATCACTTTGCATGCAAGTTGGTTTTTATTTGTTGTTTGTTTGTTTGTTAGAGACAGGCTCTTGCTCTGTTGCCCAGGCTGGAGTGCAGTGGCACAATCCTAACTTACTGCAGCCTTGAGCTCCTGGGCACAAACGATCCCCCTGCCTCAGCTCCCGAGTAGCTGGAATTACAGGTGTGTACCACCACTCCTGGCCTGCATGCAAGTTTTTTCCATTTAGTTTTATTTTAGTATATATTAAGCCACTTCTTAATGTTTTCACATTTGTGGAAATGTATTTATTGTAATCTAAAATTCAATAGTTAGCCATACAAACAGATGCACTATCAATTTTTTTTTAATTTTATCTTTTCTTTCTGGTACCATGAATATGTTTAAGTAATAATCAGTTGAATAGTGAAACTGCAGATTTGATTGTTTACTTCCATGAAGCTAAAAAAGAATGGGTCGGGTATTACTAATTTTTTTCATCGAAGGTTTGTTAGGGTTTTTTTTAATATATGCAAAATTTATGCTTAAAACTAGCACCTCTCTAACCCTATTTCTGCATGAAGCTTCATTTAAAATAAACTGTTTTGAAATTCAATAGCGGTCGAAGTAGAATGTCATTTTCCTCCTGGAGTAGGAACAAGGTAATTTCTCTTCTCAAATACGAGTGGCAAGAAATCTATTATTTTTCTCTGATATTAACCCATATTACATTCTATAGGGTTTTCTTTTTTCTAAGAATGCTGAAACTGCAGTAATTTTAGCAGCGTATTTTCCTTGAATTTATTTTTTAGAAGTCTGTTATTTTAAAAAATACATGAGACTACACCAAACTCAAAGATTTTACGAAACAATTCCAACACCTTTAATAAAAGTACAATACCCTAGGTGTGTTATAATTTACTAGTTTTGCTAATGAGTTCACCTTTTACTAGTCTAATTGATTCTGAGAAAGATGAGGACGCCATGTGTCCATCAGCTTTCAATCTCATTAGAGATTCTTTTGATGCTTTTTCCTGTCTTACCCTTTTTTTTCCTTCTTATCTTGAAACAACACACTTTTTCTCTATTAATGGATATATGGGATTCAGGAGTAATACTATCCTTTCTGCTTGCACTGTAAAATGAAAAAGAATGAATGTGCACTCCTCCCTGAGTGTGGCTTATGATTTAATAATGCCACAGCTCCTGGTCTTATCAGTATTCATATCTCTGCAAGCACATTTTGAGGCCACCCAATCTCATGCACACCTCATGTCATGTGGGTTTCAGGAAGAAATGGCAAATCTCCTAAGTGGTCTGCCTCTAAGCACAGGATCAGGTGCATGGAAAAATGCAAATTATGCCTTTTTTGGTACAGTTCTTCTCTCCACTGAAGCATTTCTTTCGGCTAACTCATAATTTATATCTTCACTTCGAGTGCTTTAACACCTCTACCAATCTAATCACTAAATACATACCTGTTTTTAACTAATTGACCAGAAATTCCGTCTTTCATTTACAATGCAAAATATATAAACATTCTCACACCCTAAAATAAAATATAATTCTATTCCATAAAAACACAGTTTTTATAATAAAAGGCTTATGTAGCCTGCAATGGTCTATGAAAAAGAATACCTTAAAACAAATGTTATCCTATTTTTAAGTCTGGAAAATGTTTTGTAATATTTGGTATAAAGCAAATGAAATACAGTGTTATTACTAAAACCATATCCATATATGTTTTCCTGCTTTTTCTGAGATTTCAATCTCCAAACTCAAATGAATAAGTATGACATGGGAAAAAATGCCTTTCACCTACAATAAAATTCTTGATTAGGTTTACACTTGCAGTTTGATGTGATGGATTAGACTTTCCCCCTACCCCCCAATGTTACTATAAGTTGCCTAAGGTTTTCAGAGGAAGCAAGTTATCTAAGAGCTGGAACTAATTTTTAATATTTGCATAATACACGTGTCCAGCTGGTTGAACTGCTGACTTAAATCCATCGTTTAAAGATAGAGTAAGGCTCTGCACAAATGTGGAGAGGTCGAGTTACGCTAATGAGCTGCTTGACACTTTATTGGACGCGATAATCAAACTGCAGTATAGACGGTAAACTCCTATGTATGGGATGGCTTTTAAATTCATAAGGTATGCAAGAAACCACTGTATCTTCAAGCTGCCTTCAGCTTGGAGAAATGCTAAACCAAACATGCGTGAGTTTGACGCAACCCAGAGGAGGACGGAGGGAAAGGGACGGCTTGTGCTGCTCAGCAGTGACCCTGCTGGGGGATTAGGAGCAGTGACAAAGACACAGTGAAACAGCATATGTGAAGACAGTAGCCACCCTATGAAGATTTTGTTATAGGGTTGAGAGGAAAGGAAGAAAGCAGGGAAAGGAAAGGAACTGAAAAAAGGACAAGTGATAAAATTTCAACAGTGAACATACATGACACATGAGAGGAGGAAAAGGTCTTCACCCGTTGTCAAAAAGCTACATATTTGGGATAAGGTTGCGGGGAGGGGAATGGGGCCAGGGAGGATCTTTTCTGCTTATACTAAGAATAACCCAGTATTGCATCACTAAATTTGAAAATCGACTTCATTGGTCTTTGGTATTAATTCATAGTCTAAATCGTATTTGAAAAATAACAATAAAAAGTTAAATTAATTTAAATTCTGAACAAGCCCTCGTATTAATTTTACAATGGCCACAAGTCCTATAGGCATGGAGCCAAAAGACCCCAAAACTCAAAGACTTATTGGCTGTTCTCAAGACCCTTCTAATAAACCATTGCGTATTTGCAATGAATCAACCTCCTCCTTAGGTCCAGGTTTTGAGCTCTGCCAATATATATATAAGTTAACAACCTCTTGTGCAATTATATTCCAATGTTTATATATTTTATGAGTATAGCTAATAATCAGAAATAATTACTAATATCTAAATAATAAACAGGGCTCCCAGTATGACCAAATACTATCATGAAGGGGAAATTTGAGCATCCTCACAATAGTGGATTTGCGAGATATAAAGAAGTTTGTCATTTAGGACTAAGAGAAACATTTTTAGATGTTAGCAAGGAGTACTCAGTGAGGAGATAAACTTTCAGAGCATGCTGTGAAGCGGAAGACTTCCTTATTTAACAAATATTTTCTTTCTCTAGATTGGTTTTGCCCCCCTTTCCCCTCCCTTTTGCAAAGGATGTTTTAAGGAACAATGTTTCCAACAATGTTCTGGTTAAAAAACAAAAATGTTTCATGTTTAAATGATTATGGGAATGTGGCATATTAAATCCCCCTCATAGAGATTCACAATATATGTGACCAAAATAAAGGTTATGTAATGTTTATACAGCTTTTGAAAACCTGTTTAAAATAGTTTCATTTATTTGACTCTAAAAACTTCCTCTATTTAATCCTAATAATTTCCTGGAACACTACTGTTCTGCAATATCCAAATTTAAAAACTGATATATTTTTTTCCATTCATCTGCTTATCCATTCTTTTCTGAGCCTATATCATTTTAATTAACAAGAATTTAAACCAAGTTTTAACATCTGATAAAGTGCTCTCAGCCATTGTTTTTCTTCTTAAAATATTTTAGCTCTTCCTCACATATCGACTTTTTCTAAATTAATGTTAGAATTTTTTCCAAGTTAAAAAAGAAACTTTGAGATTTTTAAATTAAAGTTCATTAATCCTTTAACAGGGAAGAACTCATATATTTATTTAAATAAATCTGTTCTTTGAGAAAAGATCATGTCTTCATTTGTCCCAGGTATCATCTGTGGAAGGGAAAATCACTTAGTAAATTTTTAAAGTTTTCTTCATGTAGGATTCTTGTTTTGTTGTTGTTGATATTGTTAGTGAGATCTGTAGTCTCAACTAATAGAATATTTAGAGAAAAATCTATTATTTTTTCCCCATTTATTCTATATTAGCCAATTATCTGAAGTTTTAAAATTTTGGGGGTTATTTCCTTCAGTTTTTCAGATTAACTTATATTACCCAAAAATAATGATAATTTTTTAGTTTTCATTATCTTTTATTATTGATGGGCTTCTTGTTTCTGCTTTGTATCTTACTGTATTGAATTGAAATGCAAATGTTCATGGTAATAACAGATGTCCTTATCCTATTTTTTATGTTAAAAGGAATGACTGGAGTTTTCCACCATTAGATATAATATTGGCAATTGATTTGAGGTGGGCACTAATTATTAAAGAATTATTCTTCAAGTCCTAGCACACAGAGTTATACAGAAACAAAGGTTTCATTTTACCATGAACTTTCAAAATCTTTCTGGATGATCATATGGTTTATCATTATTAATCTTTTGAAATAATTATGTTAATTGATATTCTAATAAATAAACCACCTTTATATTCCTGGCTAACCCTAGTTAATTATGGAGGATTGTACTTTGATATACCAAGGAATATGGTTTACTATTATTTAATTTAAGAATGAATTTTCATATACCTTCCTAACAACAATTGCTCTGAGGTTTTCTTTGGCTGGAGAGGGTGTGTGACAGGAAAAAAGATCTTTTTAAGGTATTTTTACAGGATATTGTCCATATTCTATATGATCCAAAATGGTTTATTATTTTAATATGTAGCATAAGAAATTGCAGCTTCTTAAAGATTCTTACAAATTTACCACAAAATTATGTAACCTAGAAATCTATAAGAAACTTTTATAAGTTAAAAATCTTATTCCATGAGTATTGATCTGTTATAGTTTCTTTAAAAATATTATGTTTAAAATGTTTTTGCATGTCAATTTTGGTAAAATTTAGATTCCCATTAAAACGGATTCATTTATTTTCTTGCATTTGTCAAAAAAGAATACAAAATAGGTATTGTTGAAAAAGAAAGAATTGGAGTCAAGCATACTTGGGGAACATTGTAATAAAGTTCAGTAGGTTTATTTGCTGCAGAACTTCTCAGAACTCTATCTATGAGGGAATCCTTCGAATCTCTCAGTGAGAGAGACATGTGATAAACAGCGGGTGGTTCCCAAACCTATTTACTGTGGAACTACTTTGCCCTGATCATCTTGCAGGTGGAATATACTTTGAGGAATTCAAATTTATATTATACTCAAAATAGAGAAACAAATAGGTAGGTAGGTAGACATAGACATGCAGGCAATTATAGGGCAATTTTTGAAGTATTGCTATAACTTGCCTATGAGTTTTATCAATATTTTAAAACTAACAATAATTTGTCTGGATTTAAATTTTTTTGCAATAAGCATTTTCTTGACTGGCTTTCCTTGTTCCCCATAGCAGTGAGTTGTATAATGGTCACTTCTGGTCAGTCTACAGATCTTCTTGAAAGTTCCACATAAGCAGAGTATTTTTCCTTTGACCTTTTACCCTGTCAATATTTTCCCTTCAGCATTACTTGAATATTTTCTTTTTAGAAAGGGCTACAAATGCTGTTGACTGCTATCTAGGAAAGAGATTATTAATGGAGACTAACTAAAATGAACCACGACATATCAGAGTTAAGGATTCCTAAAAAGACATGACCTAAGTGAGGAAAACATAGACACATTTCTTACATAAAATCACACTGCCCGTGGCAGTACAGAACCGTTCTTAGCTGAAGATTTTTAAATGCTACGCTGAAGGTGTAGGTTGAATATTATCATTTTCCGAAGTCTGCGACTTGCCCCAGTGAAAGACACACACAGAGTTACACGTGTATTCACACAGACACATGCACACACGCCGAAATTTTAATTAGGCAAAGCAAGTGAAAAACGCACTAAAGGGAAAAGATAAACTTTAGTTCTTTCCTAATTTTGTCCAGACTCAGCCTACACAAATCTGATTTTTTCTTTTTTAATTACACTTCCCTATCCTTGTAGTTCAGTAAGATCCATCTTAATACTGAATCGTGGAATGTGGCTTATTTAATCTGCTCACATGTCATAGTGCGTCACCAGCTAAAAAGGCTCATTTGCTTAACATGTTTGAGTGGCTTCAAGGCACCAGAGGCTCCTTAGATCTCATCAGAACTAATCGGCCCAGCGGCGCAAAGTCCAGAATGAGAAGCCTCCTACTGCACAACTTCAGAGGAGAGATAACAACTGAAATTTAAATATCCTCACAAAGTTTTGTTACTTATCAAGAAAAATGGGCTCAAACTTCGTGTCAGTCTTAGTGGGCTCCTGCAGACAACATTTCTGAAATACCAGCATATAGATTAGAGCACCAAGACTAAAATGTAAAATGTGCAAGGTAACTAACCCACGTGTTTACTGCGATCCATAGGTACAAACCAGGAATCACTTTTGGTATCTGATCAAAGACCCATCCATGCCATAGAAACAAGTCTTGGATGTGGTCTTTGTGTCCCTACATTCTGAAGCCACCTTAGAACTCACCATTCAGGCAGGACAAAAAGGGGCTGTAGCAGCACATCAGGGTCTAAAAGGGACAAAGGCCCATCACTCAAGGAGCTCGGCTCTTCTGCTTTAGCAGACGTGGTCCTCATTATCCCTGATCCCAATTGTCAAACTACTGGGAACAGAGTCTTGGTTGGGAATAATACAGTCCCTGCATTCCCCCTGGCAAGCAACAGACAACAACAAAACCCAACCACAATTCCCTTGTTTTCATGGTTTCAGTCAAGGCAATTTCACTGGACCTCTTCCTACCATGAAATGCAATTAATGCATTGTGTAAGTGATCCTAACTGGCACAACTGCACTGGAAGGAGTTACTGTTCCAGCCTGCCCAAATGGTTTGCAAGAACAAGATGTGTGGGAAGGAGCCTCCGGCCCGTCATATGAGAGAAAGAGTTGGGAGTTGTGGGCGGCCAGAGGCATCCTTGACTATGGGGGTACAACTGTTCACCTTTGAAACTGGCTCTGCAACAGAATACTTTAAAGTGCATTACATTCTACGGGACAAAGTGGTTTACATTTTAGTAGGCAAAAAGAAAAATGAAGCAGTTTGTGTGAAAATTAGACATGCCCAGCCCAAACCATTCACCCACCGGCTTCTGCTGATAAATCCTGAAATCCTGTTTCTGACCCCATTCCCTGGGATGGATGCAGGATGGCCATCACAGTGCAGAGGTCTGTCCTCATTCCTCGGTGTTCCCCACGACTGTCTGTGATTCCTGCACTCATCTCTATTTACCCCCTCCCTCTTTTCTGGGCATTCTAAATACAAGACCTTCTCCACTTCACTGGAGTCCTTCCTGGCATTCAGAGCCTACTACTAGCATTTAGAGAATCCATCAAGTTCTAAAGACAGTTCGAGCAACTGAAAGGAGAGGTTTATCTAAAACCCTTGACTGAGAAGAAGAAATCACAGGAAGGTTGAAGGTGCAGCCATGTGGGAGGGAAACCCATTTCAGCACTGTTGGGAAGTGTGGAAACAGTGATTCACTAGGTCCGTGGTCCCCAATCCTTGGGCAGTAACCAGCCTGTGGCCTGCTAGGAACCCAGCACACAGCAGGAGGTGAGCTGTGGGCAATGAGAGAAGCTTCATCTGTATTTATAACCACTCTCCGTCACTCACATCACCTGATTTCCGCCTCCTGTCAGATCACCAGCGGCATTAGATTCTCATAGGAGAAAGAACCCTACTGTAAACTGTGCATGCAAGAGGTCTAGGTTGCGTGCTCCTCATGAGAATCTAATGCCTGATGATCTGAGGTGGAGCTGAGGCGGTGATGCTGGCGCTGGGGAGCAGCTGCAAATACAAATATCATTAGCAGAGAGGATTGACTGCACAATAAATGTGATGCACATGAATCGTCCCAAAGCCATCTCTCCCACCCCTGTCCATGGAAAAATTGTCTTCCATGAAACCAACCTGTCCCTGGTGCAAAAAAGGTTGGGGACTGCTGCACTAGGTCATCGCTTGGCCTCTGGTCCTCTGTGACTCCTTTCTGCCCTGGTACCTTTCTTGCTTTCATGTATTAAATGACCAAGTACCCTTATACATATCAGGCCCTGTGCTAATTGGAAGGTTTAAGGGGAACATTTTACATTTTACATAACAAGATGTAGAAGAACCAGTTTCATAATGTGTCAGCTTTGTGCGAGCTCTGTATTTCCAGTATCTAGAACAGTACATGGCACACCCTACGCCTCAAGTAAGTATTTGCCGCAACAGTTAAATAATCGCAGTCACTGCCTTACAGCTGCCCTGGGAGGAGTGGCTTTGTGTCAGGGTTGAGACCGGAAGTTGCAGATTTTAGTTAGAAACAGGGCTCTTCTCTGCTCTATTGCTAATCAGGGGTGAGTGAGGATCACGTCCTCAGAGGGGAGTGCCTGCATTCCTAGTGTCATCTTTGTCTTATCCGTCACCCTGCAACTGCACACACGGAGCCGGTAAACCGCCGCGTCCCCTCCCTTCTGTGAGGCCGGGTGAGCTGCGCCAGGCGGCTGTCAGCAGGCACCGCGGCTCCCTCCCGGCCCGTCCTGAGGCGGCGCCCAGCGGGTCAGCGGGGAGTCGGGGCTCCCCGGGCCTGTCACTCAGGAAGACTGATGGGATGGGGCTCCCTGACAGCCCTCCTGACCCTGGGGGATAAGCGCGTCTCTGCTGGTTCGCCAGATCAGAGGGAGCAAGGCGCGCTCCCTCGCCCTCGGCTCCCATCCCCAATTCCTCCTTTCCCCCAACGTCCAGGAGTTCTGCTCTTCCCTCTTGCTTATTCACAGCTCTTTGGCAAACACACACCGCTTTCTTTCTTTTTTTTTTTGAAAGCTAACGGTGGGAATAGGAGTTTGGGTGTGGATTCAACTAGAAAAAAGAAATACAAGGGAAGCAGAAAAGAATGAAATCACTTAATATGTTTCTAGACATGCAATTAATTTCTATTGAAAAAAATATTGATGGTGTTTTTTTTTAAGCTCAGTGAATTGAAAAGATTGGAACTAGAATAAGGTTTACGTACAAAAGAAATACCTTCTCTAAACCAACTTTCGGTTGCCCAAAATGCCCAGGATAAATTACAGTATGAAATAAATGATATTGACCACATATTATCAAAATATACATATATTTCTGGTGTGTGTTCAATTTTATACTAGTAAAATTCATTAATCGTATAGAATATCTTCCAATGATCGCAACGGATTTTAATTAAGCTGTTCCATATGTCTGGGTCGTGAATGTTTTAAGGTACGGCCCATGGGCACATTATCAGTCCATATGCAGATTTTATAACTTTAAACTTGCATTGTGTGTCTTTTAAGACAGACTTTGTAGTCAGGAGCCTGGGTTCAAATCCTCATGTAGCCAATTACTGTCATGTTGGGCAACCTTTCTGTAGATTTTTTCAACTGTACAATTAGGGATAATAATAGTAATTACTTTGTGGGATTGTTGTGAGCATTACATTAGTTAATACATGTAAAGACTTAAAACTGTTTCTGACAAGAGTTATCACACAGTAAATATTAGCTATTTATGTTTGCTAATTATTCTGCTGAAAGGATAAGAAAACCATGTTCCATTTAAAATGAACTACGATATCAAAATATTTTTAAATGGAATATTATTGTCCTCTTCATATATTTTGGTATTTCTGAATTTTTTGCAATAAATACACAAATTCAAAAATGATTTATAACTATAATTAGTATATTCAAAATTACAGAGCTCATTAGTAAGCTTTTAAAAATTAATCATTCTTTAAAATTTTGGTTTTGAAGAGATTGAGAGACACATTCAAATCTCGAGCTTATTTTGCACGAGAGCATCAATTCTTCTTATTTGAAGTCAAGGTCAACAGTACAAATGCTGGGGAGGGTTGATGCTCCAACTTGCAAAGGACAAGTGAATAGCAGTCCCCTTCCTGACTACAGTCAATAACATGTACACTGGCACGTGTTTAGGGTGGGAACAAAGGAGAATGTGGCATCCATCTAGAAAGAATAGAAGAACCTATCATTTTCAATGCCAACTGCCTCATATTCTCTATTTTTGTGTGAACCCAATATATAGCTAGGATTAGCTAAACCTTTCCACTTTTCAACTAGCTTTTGTGCACAAAGACACGCAAACAAATAATACCAAATTATTAACTTTTAGTTGTGCTATGTCAATCCATTCAATCACCTTGAAAACAGGTTTTTATGGAAGCAAAATAATTAAAATTTAATATAAATATTTATTCTCAAGTTTAAGCAAAGGGGCATCACTCTCACATCATTTCAAACAACCATTAAAAGCATAAAAACATCCCATGTATATTCTCATAAATTCCTTATAACCGCTTAGATCTAATCGTATTTCCTTAATTACATGATAAATAATAATATCTGATGAAATCTGAAAATCATTTCTGAGACTTTTAGTTTACTGTAAAATAAACCCTAAATCCTAGGAAGTACAAATTTTGAAAATATTTGATTAGGAGATAAGGTCAATCTCCATTTAAATATGTTTTGAAGACCAAAAAAATAGAATTTTAATCCCTCTGATGTTCCCTTCTGATAAGGTTTAGCAATCTATTTTTTCCCTCTGAAATTTCTAGATATACATCATCAGATGATGGTGGTGGTGGTTGGTGATTTTAGGAGAGTATTTTTTGGAGACTACAACCTTTGGGACACTTATTCAAAGCCCTTTAACCCAAGGAACTGAGTTATAATTCCTTTGTGAGGAAGAAAGCAAGTGTGTTTTAATTGACAAAAGGAACAATCATCACAATGAAAAAAAAAAAACAATCAGCCCTACACCGGTTTCACTCCTGCTGGGGGATGCATTTTTCTGTGCTCCCATTTCACACTTGGTACCTCTAACCTGCAGCTGCAGCTCACAGCCACCAGAGGTCAGATTTTTACATCCATCCCAAACAGATGCTAAAGTCCAGCCTGAAACAATGGTGTTTCTTTTCACAGCACCTCATTTCCTTCTTCAATTCAGCTTTATCACCACCAACACAATATAAGAATATATATAATATATATATGACATATTTTACTTTCCCAGATGGAAATGGCTTCTAGGAGAAAAAGACAAGGAATAGGAGGACAATAAGAAGACAGGTATTTTAAGAAGATGGTTGCAATACTAAGGAGGAAGGGCAAATACCAAACAGCCTTCAAATCATTTTGAAAAGGCAAAGGAGACAGAAAAAATTTACATGAGCATTTTGATGATCAAAATTATATTAAGATATCTGTTTCCATTTATGCAAATAAAGCCAACCTTCCCCCAAATAATAATAATAGCAGGAGTAATAGAGGTGGTGGCAGCAGGGGCCACCAACATGTACTGAGTGCACTGTTCTAAGCACTGTATATACTATTATAACCTCACTTTAGGGATGAAGAAACCAAGCACAGGGCATTTTCTAAAAGTTATCAGGATCCTGGAAAATGTCCCTATCTTTTGCAACTATAATCTCACATGTGAGTGTTTGGCTAAAGAAAAGAATTCAAATGGGTGGGGGAGGGGGAGCTGTTGACATGAAGATATCACATTAATCCCAGGGATATTTATAACAGCAGAATTTGGAAACAACCCAACTATCTAATAATAGTAAAATAATCAAATAAAATAGCAAATAATACGTAGTCATTACAACTAAAACTATGAAGATTAAAAGCAATAAGAAAAATGTTTAGTGGAAAGGAAAAGACAATTGAGAAAGTGTTCTCTGTACCATAAGTTCAATTATGTAAAATATGTGCATATGTGGATATGGAGAAAGAAATATGTTAGAAAAACAACATGTTTGTTAGGGTGTAGGATTGTAGGGATTACATACAAAATTTCAAAAATTTTAGAAGTAATAATTCTGGAAAACATTTTAAAAATATTGTCAAAGGATGCAATGTGAAAAATGTGTTCTCCTGGGACTTGGGAACATAAGCCAACTCAATTTATTTCACATAGCATTCACCCGAGGTTAGTCCACCAGCCACACCCGGGCCTTCCTGCTTACCATGTCCAGACAGGCCAACTGCATCTCTCAAACAACACGCAAGATTCACCAATAATAGTTACTAGTTGTTTATTGGTAGTAATAATAATACACCAAATTATTGGTGTATTATATTGGTGTATGTAATAATATACCAAATGTGTATAGAGTTTGACAGCTTTAAAAATGTTACTGCTTAGCTTATTTCAACTCTAATCCCTTATGAATAAACATTGCCACATAAAATCTCATAGTGCTGCCGGCAGAATGATATTCCAGAATAAATCAGAGAGAAAAATGCAAATGAATCTGAACTTTGGAAAACAGAGAGGTCAACTTCCACCATCAACAGGGCATAGCCTCATCTGGCCTTCCAACAAACCCCATGGCACCCCTGAGCACAAAGATTAGCACACTGGAAATATGAAACGTCTTCTGGGAGCATTCTTACAAAAGGCAGCAGGTTTTTACTAGATGTAACAGCTATTCTTTTCCTCTCTCAATTTCTTTCCCTACCTTATCCTGCTCCAGCAACCTCACTCTCAATGCAGTCACCTGGGAATAAATATCCAGATTTGGGGGCTACAGAAAAAGTGAATGGGTATAGTGCCTAGAAAATTATATTTTCCAAAAAGTTTCCCAGCTCTTAAAAGTCAAAGTGAAAGAGTACAATGCGCACCATCCAAGGGATGGGCACATTTAAAACTCAGACTTGGGGTACAGGGGCGGGAAAGGACAACATACATAACCTAAAATCTGTATCCCCATAATATGCTGAAATAAAAAAGAATACAATTCAAAAAAAAAAAAGTCAAAGTGATATCTTTTTTAGAGAGCAAAGCCAATGGGGTAGAAAACTGTACCCAATCTTTAAGTTGTACCCTTCCCCCCATGCCTACATAGGTTCTTCCCCAGCCATGAGTGTCCCTTTTAAGGAATCACCTACCAATAGGAAATAAGAAACCTATTTAATCCTCACATTCTCCGGCTGTTGGTCAAAACCCGCAGCTGCTCTTCTTCATATCTCCCCACACACTGTTCACACTGAACATATGCAAGTTAAAGAGATTTTCAGATGCCTCTTTCTTTACCACATCATGGCAGAGAATAAACCCAGAAACACAGTCATGGCACTGCAATCAGAGAGAGCAACGGACATTCCCATGTGGTCAAGTAAGCCATGCGGCTGTCTTTGTTCAGAGCAGCTTTGGGGAAGCAGACAATGCTAGCAAAACAGAGCTGATGGCCCCGAGCTTAGAAAGAAGACAGCATAGGTGACAACAGTCTGGCACACACAGAAGAAGATAAACGCTCATTCATTTACTCAACGAATATTTATTGAGCATCTGCTATGTGCCAGGCTCTGTTCTAGATACTTGGGCTACATCAGTGAACAAAACAAGACACAATGCCTGTCCTTTTTGAACTTACATTCCAGCAGGAACTTGGATGATGCAAGAAGAGGAATTCAAACCGGATCAAGATCAGATATGTTCTTTTGGCCACATTCGAGGCCAATTCATTGGGAAAAAGAATTAGAAATTACAGCAAGAATCTACAGCGCATTCGCATATTCTTGGTCATTTGTTTTATGCATGTGTGTGTGTGTGTGTACACATACATATAATTATCATTCCACGGTATTGATTGTCAATCATTTATTTTTATACATTTCATAAATAAGTATCGAATGCCTCCTCTTTGCCCAGCCCTGGCATATTCATAAGCTTTCTCTAGCTTATGAAATTCTTAATTAAAGCACCCCTTCAGGGATCGCGACATGCAGATACTCAACTGGGTAGAATCACCCTGACTATTAAAGTCGAGATCCTGGTCCTCAGAAAGAACCTGGAAAGTGTGCTCCTAAAGAATACTTCTTTGTGGAAGCTTCTTTATATCAAAGTTTTATGTTTTTCACTGAAGTTCCTTCCTTTCTGAGGGGATGGCACAAGACACATACAGTGCCTTGGGCATTAACACGCACTCACATATCTGCTGAGTAAGATGATGCTACATGATTCCCACGTCAAGGAATGATCTAATGATGGCTTGTGCCACTACCAAATCTCTCCCCATCACTGCTCAAACACTGCACTCAGGATTGTAAGGTCATTGACTGGAGACGATGACAGTGTCATTCCAAACTATTGTGATATCAGCACATGGGGTCGAGGTCCTTTGATTCCCTGTCAGTTCTAATTGGAAAATCTCTTATTTGATATGAAATTTTTTTGAGAATGTCTTGAAAATGAAGGCACCATGACAAGGAGAAAGAAAACAAGCCCAAAGATGTGTCAAAAGACAGAGTCCTCGTTCCCACAGGGTTCAGTAATGTTTACAGGTCACTCATTCTCCCTGGTGAGTACAGCAGGTCCCCGAATAACATCATTTCATTCAACATAGCTTCATTCTAATGTTGATGAGGAAAAAGAAAATCGATTTGCGGCTGGGGCCACCGTCTGGTGTGGGATTTGCACATTCTTGTCTGCATGGGTTTTATCTGGAGACCCCGGCTTCCTCCTACATCCCAGAGCTGTGCAGGTTAGGTGAACTGGCATGTCTACATGGTCCCAGTGTGAGTGTGTGCACGAGCGCCCTGTGATGGGGCGGTGCCCCAGCCTGGGTCCCTGCCTTGCACCCCGCTCCCGCCACGCACAACCCTGAACTAGAATCAGCAGGTTGGAAAATGAATGAATAAAAATTATTGTAAAACAAAAATTTGTAGAGTATACAATAATCATACAAGGCACAACAATAAATGACATGGTCAGAAAGTGCTCCTTGAGCCCTCCGTCTTTGTGATAGTTTGTTCTTGAACAGCATGGGTGGTAGGGGGTGCACCTTACAATTTTCACTTTGCAAACTTTTATTTCTTGATTGAACCCACCACCACTATGACCACTGTCACTGACTGTTTCACCAAAAATTGGTAAATAATTATCTTGTTTTTATTAATCTTCCTTAAATGTTATGTATATCTCACATTTATTTTAATGTTTAATATTAAAGTGGTCTTGATTTAGAATTTTGGTAATATTTTTGTGACCAGAAATATGCCACAGAAACTTAACTCCTGCTTATATCAATTAACCTGGTAAACTTGGTTTCATTATACTTCATTTTGCTTATAGCTGCGGTTACCAAAACCTACTGAAGACACTAAGTGAGGGCTTACTGTATACAGATGATTCTCATTATTTGTGGTAGTTATGTTCTATAAAGTAGCCTTCACTGAATTAGTAAAGGAGAACCATTGCTCCTATGGGCAATATAGGGTTAGGTCTTTGTGAGCTTCCGATCACAGTGTTTTCCTCAGTCAAAACACCATTTATATTACATAGGTTCATTGAACAAGCCAGTCTCATCAGCATTGAAAACCTGCTCTTCCACGTAACACTTCCCCTGTGTGACATTTAGCAAGTGTTTTTAAAATTCTCTGTCACTGCCAGATTTGCAGAACATGCCTTGACTGCAAGTTTAACATGTTTCACACTGTGTTACCTTTTGCAATGTGAAAGCCAGTCAGCACTACCAGAGAAGGCTTGCATATTTTTCTTACTCTTGCTGATGAGATTGTAAATTTCTTTGACTTTCAGTCTCACAACAATGCTGTTCACAATGCTTTTTAAAATAAGTTATCATCTCATGAACAACAAATTTGGCTACTTTTCCATCTTTTCCATAGTTTCATCATATCGAGGGTTTGCAACGTCCCCAATAAAGATAGGGTTCCCTGGCAGAATGTGTTGCAGGAGATGAATGAAACAAAGACACAGACACAGAAACAATATTTAAGAAAGTGGGGAAATCAGGGGATCACCAGCACTCTGGTGCCAAGGTGGCAGTGACTGAAACCCAGCACTTGCTTTTCATTCTCTTTGTCATGCTGCAAAATGCAATGATCTCATGTGAAAAAATCATGAAATACAGTGATAAAAAGGTTTCGGGGCTCCCCGAAAAATCACAAGGTGTTCTAATTTCCTTCTCCTTTCTAGAAGTGAAAAACATATAATTCTTCAGTAGGTACAATCCTTTTGATCAAGGTAAACTAACTAATTTTATCCCAAGCTCAAGCTATGTACATGGATATCAATCTCTAACTTCAGTAGCTGTGACCCACGTGATCAAGGAACAAAGAAACTACATGATTTCCTCTGGGAGACTGGTTTTACATTAACTGAGGCATTGTTGAGAGAAAGGGAGAGAAGAAACTTGGCCCAGTGTTCAAACAACGGAAGCCTTAAGACCCTTCTCCCAGGCTGACATAGGGCAATCTACCTCTACAGCCATGAGAAGTTTTCATGTCAGGCCGCCCGTGGCTTTTCAGGCAAAAGACCCCTTTGGCTCTGAGGTTGGAGCATGCTTTGTTGTACTCCCAGATCGCTGATATGTGTCCCCCAACTAAGCAGTTAACATCTGCCCTTATTTCAGGCTTCTGCTCAGGCAATTCCTTCACCTCCTCTCCTCTCACAGCCTCAGACATAGCATCCTTAAGTCCCAGTGGTCTTAATCTCATCATCATCATACACCGTAGATGTTACTTTAGCACTTTCCAGAGTGGTCTCATGTATAGATCAGAGACTTTCTTTTTCTAGATGTTGTTGCTTTGCAAACCAGCACATTTGTATTTACAAATACAGAATCAATGAAAAATGGGGATAGACCAGTACTTTAGACAAAAGATATTCTTTCATATTTTGAAAGGAAGAGTTCCATGAACATTTAATGTTGAATATACCTGTAGGTGTTGTTTAAGATGAGATACTCATATGACAGGAATTAAGGTGCCAAATGTGGTCACAACGTCCGACTGTCATGGACGTAGGTCTCCACAGGCTTTCCAGATCTCAGAACAACTAGCCACCGTAGGCTAGAAGCAAAATCCTCATGCTTTGTCTTATTTAAAGCACTCAGGCAGAACCTTTTATGTAACCGTTGCCATACTCCCTTTCTTTCTCCCTCACTCAGGCTCACAAAGGAAATAATCCTTTGGGGGAAAATTAACAGTTATTAGTAGTTCAGTTATGAGGAAGGAAAAGTAATCCTGAAGTTATCTGGGCTCCTTTATTAGAATGCCAAGTGAAGCTGTTCCCCAAGATGGCCATCACAGTCCTTTAAATACAGACAGATAAACCGTATCTCCCTCGGATACCACCTGAGAAGCACTTTTAGTTGATTTCCAGGAAAACCCCAGTGGAGACCGATGGCTGACATGTGTTAGCTCCATTTGGCTGATGGGAAAAGCGAAATGCACAAAATTTCATTACCCTGCCCCCTTTCCTCTATCTAGCCAGTGGGTGATGAGAAGAGAATGCATATATTCTGGTTCCCTGTCAGGGGCTACTTTTTTTTATCCACCAGATCTTATTCTATTTTTTTTTTCCATGCAGCAGCTCCTGCAGGACAGATCCCATTCTTTCCTAGGAATACCTACCCCTCACAACTCGATGACTCCAATTTCATCCCAACATGGAACTAACCATATAAAATAGTAAAACACACCTCCAAAACAAAGCATATTGAAAAATGAATTGCAATCCTACAACGTAAATATGCCTTTAAAAATAATTCTCAAACATCATTACATATATTAATATTAAAATAAAGTTTGGTTTAGTCCCACCCATTTGAACAAGTGGTTCCATGCCTCTCCCACCAAATGATTCTACATCAGGGCTGGGTGTGTTTCTTTTGCTTTGGATGCTGTACAAAAACTAAACAGTTCGTAAAAAGAAGTAAACGCGGTAGCAATCTGACCAGAAAGGGTGAGGCTGGCTCGGAGACACCCTTGCTTCCCCCTCACCCTACCTTCCATTGCCATTGCCTGACTCTGCAGCTCTCCTGGGTCTCTGCAATTTTTGACAACCACTAATTGTAGACCAAACCTTTGAGTTTATACTTGAAAAAACTGAGACCCACTGAGTAACCAACAGGTACAAATTAATCACAGAACAGAGAGAGACATCAAATAATCCAATTCCTAATTCATTGTTTTATAGCATTGCCCTCATCTTGCCTTCCCGAGGTTAGGAGATGATTGTTGTTCAACTGTAATATATTGTCTTTAACTTCCCTGTCCCTTTTCTCTGTACCATAAAGAAAACAAGAATTTCAAAAAGCTTGCCTCCCAAATTTTTGTATGCTCTGGAGATAACACTAAAAAGAATTTTCATGGCTATCATAGAGCATAGAATAATTTCATATAACATGTTCATAGCTCAAAATTGCAAACTGAGGAGCTCAGCTTTCTATTTGTTATGATTATTCAAAGGGCAAACAAACAATGACTTTTGTCACTGGCAATTACGGTTCTGCAGTAAATTGAACAGACGTTTATTCATTCATTAAGGAAAACACTATTGAGTACTTAATAGGTGATATGTATACGGAATAGCCAAATTTCCACAATCACTTATTTCATATAAAATTTATCTGTGATTTACAAAAAAACCTCTATAAAAGAATTAACTGTGCACAAGTATAGTTTAAATTTACTCCTTATGCAAATAAAATGTGACTATTTTATAATATTACGATTGCATGTTTTAGTCTGTTCAAGCTACATAACAAAACACCTTAGACTAGGTGATTTATAAACAACAGAAATTTACTGCTTACAGTTCTGGAGGCTGCAAAGTCCAAGATCAAGGCACCAGTAGACTGGGTGTCTGGTGAGGGCCTATTCCTCATAGACGGTGCTTTCTTTGAGTCCTCACCGAGCAGAAGGGCAAATAGCCTCCCTCCAGATATTTTCATGACCCTCATGACTTAATCACCTTCCAAAGGCCCACCCCTTACTATTTTGGCATTACAGACCTGGTTTTAACATATAAATTTGGGGGAGGGGGAAGGGACACAAATATTCACACCATAGCATTGCACTAGCTTAATTTTTCAATTTTTCACTGAAAAATATAAAATTTAAAGCTTATCTTTTTTATGTATTTCACATATTGGGAATGATAGTTATTTTCATATTCATCTTTCAAATGGCCCTCTGAAATGATAAAATGAGAATTAAGTTCCCCTAAATATATAGTTAATCAACTTTTTACCTGTCCAATATAGCCCAAATCTCAGGATTAAATATTTTCCATATAACTCTAAATCTTATTCAACAGAATTTAGAATTTGTAGATCCAGACATGAACTATTTGCTGTAAGCATTTTTTCTTTTTTTGTTAAAAATAACTTTTCTTCATTACAATAAGAGTATATGGTCATTGTAGAATACTCAGGAAATAGAAAAAAAGCATAAAAAAGAAAAATTTACTATAATGCTAACATGCAGAAATAAATACTGAAGACATTTTGGTGCATTTTAATCATTTTTGCTTTCTGATGCCTACCTCTTTTTGGTAATAATAAGTATTTTACCGTGTAGTTAAATATTCTTAGAGAATGTGATTTTTGAATGACTTCCTCATAATCCATTTAATTACAAATCATATTTTATTTATTCAATTCCTAATGCTGGATATTTAGGAGACCCTGTCTTTCAAAGAGAGCTATGACAACCAGTCCTAGAAATTGGGCCACTGCATAACACAACACCAACCTGTCTTGTGCCAATCAGGGACAGATTCACAGCCCCATATCCGCCCTCACCCAGCAGGTTTAAGAAGGCACTGAGGTCTGATCACACTCAGTCAGACTTTGATGAAAGAGCAAATCTGCTTCAGTAATCTGATAGTCTGTATAGGATGCCATAGTTTACACATTTATTTGGAATATTAAAGCAGATATTGACAGAGCCTATTTCAATTCTTTCCTGCTGGGCTGCCATTCCCTCCAACAGTTGGTTCCTCTGAAACTCCAAACCTAAGAATTTGTGAAGCTCTTTCTCATACATGCCTTTTCTGGCCTCTAACCATTCCCAATTTTTCTCAAGCAATATGTATCTCAATGCAACCAATTAGTACATGACCAATGCAACAACCACTAGATATAATGACTGCCCTACTTTGCAGGCACCTTTTTTTATTGTTGTTCCAAGCCCATGTGTGTACTGATTAGAAGCAGGAATGCCTGTCTGGGCCCTGTGAGGGGAGGTGATGAATGGTATGTCTGAACAGCTTGGTCCCTGGCTTAGTGTCACTGAAATGCCACACTCCTCACTGAAGTCTGTTGATAAGCCTAGTGGTGCTCAGCAAGTTTTACCAGCAGATTTTATATCAGGGGACCCAAGCCCAAAGTTAGCACATGGGGTGTTCTGTCAGCACAGAAGGCTTACACCATTAGCAGATGTGAATAGTGTTTAGATTGTGAGGCCCAACAAAAATCTAGGTAATTAAGTGCATGAAAGAAAAAGTTACAATGACTCCATTTCAAATAAAAGATTATTTTGAGGGAAACAAAGAAATTAATCTTGCAGTCTATTGGTTATGAAGACACAGACTCATATATTGTTTTACACATACACATTACTGTAGCGCCACTTGGAACAGCTTATTCTTCAGGCTTTTTGAACTATGAAGTACACAGGGTGAGATCTGGGGTATCACCATAAGAGATTTAGGGATTTTTTAATATAAAAACAAAAATCAAACAAAAAGAACCTTTCCAATTTCTCTGGAAAGCTCATCCCCAGAGAATAAGTAAATATTACAATGCTATATAATTTTGAAAATGTAAAAATGTCAAGGAAAATAATATGTCCGTGGGAATTCTAACTCATGAGACAATATTCAAAGAAGTTGTTCATAGAAATTTAAGCCCTTGACATTTTTAAAAATGCAATGTAAAGTAGAATAAAAAAAATAGTTTCGCACTATAAAAGGGATGCAAAATGAGCTGGAAAAATTTCAATAGTTTCCTTTAGGGAACATTAAAAGCTATGATACTGCCAAATATTCACCAGAGTTGAAAGCTAATGGAAAACATGTGTGAAAAGTGCTTGATAAACAGATTTTAGTGCTCAATACAAGAGAAATGTAACAACTTTTCCCTGAGTACACTCAATTATGAGATGAGAAGCTTCTGACATCTTCCCCAGTCCATTTTTTCTTTATATGAGAATCAAAACTGACTAAATTTAGTTCCATCACTTATTTTTATCCATCCTGTGCTGGAAATGCCAATGAGAAAGGGCATTTCTGAAGAATGAAACTTTAGGAGAAATTCCTGAAAGAGCAAGAGAAAGCCATAAGCAAGGAAAACAGAGAAATGTAACCTGAATAACCACAAATTTAAATCAATATGTAAATGCAACCATGGGAAAATCTCCTTAAGAAAGTCACTTGATTCCTTCTATAACAAATACAATCTGTACTTCCAGGAAAAATGGTGACCTGAGTACATCTATGTAACTCTCGCACTGAACACAAAATAAAGAAAAAATGGCCTCAGTAATAGAAAGTAGGGAAGAATATCAAAATCATGTCAGAAATGTTAAGGAAGTATTTCTAGATATCATGCAGACAGAACACAGTTGAAGAAGATATGGAGACTTTGGTAGGCAGAATAATGGTCCCCCCAAAGATGTCCGTGAACCTGTGAATATGTTACATTATATAGCAAATGGGAATTAAGTTTGCAGGTGAAATTAAGGTTCCTAATTATGCGACCTTAAAATAGGCAGATTACCCCAGATTATCTGGGTGGGCGCAGTGAGATCCTTACCAGTGAAAGAGAGGAAGAAGAGGAGGTCAGAGTGATGCAATGTGAGGAGGATTTGACTTACCTTTGTTGGTTTTGAAGATGGTGGAAGGAACCATGCACCAAGAACTGCAGCAAGCCTGTAGAAGTCAGAAAAGACAAGGACATGTATCCTACCCATAGCCTACAGAAAGGAGCACAGCTCTGCCAATGTCTTAATTTTAGCCGCATGAGATAGATGTGTGTCAGACTTCTGATCTCCAGAACTGTAAGATAGTAAATGTGTTTTTTTTAAGCCACTAAGGTTATAGTAACCTCTTCTGGCAGCAAAAGAAAACTAATACAGAGCCTCTTGAGAATGTAGCATAGAAACAGGTAAAGAAGATCCTAAAAACAACATAAGAGATTCTCTCAAAAGCCCCTAATTTAGAGGGTGAAGGTCTGATAACAGTAGAAGGTTTGAAGAACCCTTTCCTGTTACTACTTGGAAAGACCTTTTGCCAGTGGAATCAGTAACATTCAAAACAATTGTGCTGAAGAGCCCAAAGGCTTGTAAAAGGGCTACATCAAAGAGAGCTAGGAGTGAGGGTGAGGATCCTCCAAGATTTGAAGGGTGGGCATTTATATCTGGATGTAGATGGCTGCATCATAAGGAAGGAAACCAAGAACAAACACACAACATAGCTGATGTGGATGTCCAATGGAAAGATGGACACAGGAAGCCACTCCTACAAAACCAGAAAAGAAAAGGTGCCCCAGCTTGGACTGCACAAGGGCTTCAGGTCCCTTCCCATGCCCTTCTGTGGCAGCCCTACCGGTGAGCAAGTAATGGAAATTTGTATCAACCAGTCACTGAATATGTGACAGGACATAGCCAGAGATTGCAATGCACAGCTTCCTGTACTGCTTAATAGTCCGTTCTCCATTCAGGGATAATTAAAGAAAGAAAGAAAGATTCTCTCCTGTAAAAGAGGGAGACTATATCATGCAAGATATAGAGCAAGAGAATAAGAATATAATGCCTTGATAAAGGCATTATAGAAAAAAAAGAAAGCCTGGTTAGAAATATAATCTATGTTTTCAAAAATGCAGAATGTGAAACAAAATATGAGATGAAGAAACAACTTTAACAACTATTAAAGGGCAGTAGATAAAATATTCCTCCAAGGAAACGAAATCAGTTAGAGACATTAAAATCTATATTAGAAGAAAAGAAAGAAAACAGAAAATTATACCAGATGAATAACACAGAAAACAGAGATCCAACACAAGAATGATTATTAATTTTTTAAAGAAGAGTCTAGAGCAGACAGAAGTAATCATCAGATATTTTCCAGAACCGAAAAAGATATGAATGTGTAGGACCGATGGATTTACCACACATGAGGTAATGCTACTGAAGAAAGACCATCCGATAGATATATTCTAAGGGAATAAAATTAAATTTCAAACATAAAGAGAAAACACAAACAAAACCAGGAAGAGAAAAAATATTTTATCTCAGATTTCTTTTCCTCAATCTTAAAAACCAAATGATAATGGGGCAATGTGTACTCCACAGAGTTTTAGGAAAAGTTTGTGTCTCATGATCTTATAATTAGCCAATTTGTACAGTCGGTCAGTCATTCACATATAAAGGCGTTGAAAGTTATAAACAACCAGATTAATCTCACACACAGGGGTGCTCTGACCCCTTGTACTCCGCCTGTAGTACACAGGCATCTTGGCTTCCTCGAGCTTTTTCAAAACAGCAGCTCACTTCCCCCTCTCTTATTTAATGCTATAGTTTTAGCTGGTGCAAGGGAACAAATAACAATACAGTCATGTGCTGTGTAATGATGTTTTGGTCAATGATGGACCGTATATACAACAGTGATCCCGTAAGATTAAGATGGAGCTGAAAAATTCCTATTGCCTAGTGACATTGTAGCTGTCATAACACCATAGTGCAACATGTTATCTTTTCCATGTATAGACATGTTTAGCTACTCAAACACCATTGTGTTACAGTTGCCTACAGTGTGCAGTATGGTAACATGCTGTGCAGGTGTATAGCCTAGGAGCAATAGGCTATACCAAGCCGCATAGGTGTGCAGTAGGTTGAACTATCTAGGTTTGTAAGTATGCTGCGATATTCACACAACGATGAAATCACCTTCATTCCTCAGAATGAATCCCCATCATTCAGCAATCCATGATTGCATTAATAATAAGCAATCTAAATATTGGACAAAGGAGACCAAACTGGTGATATTTTCAGATCAGTGATTTTTGTGGAACACCCAAGAGAATCAATGAAGTATGAAAACTAATGAGTTCAATAAGGCAGTCAATTGCAAGAGAGAAATACAGGATCGATTGCTTTTTTTCTGTTTTAAATGGCACTGTGAGTGTATGCTTCAGACGCTCCTCAGTTTTAACAACATAGCAAAGTCACATAAATTATGAAAGGTAATTCAAAGAGCCTGGTCATTAAAAAAAAAAAAAAAAAAACAAGGTACATATCTCTATGGATCTGAAACAGAAAGGCGTGAAATAAATAAATGGAGCTAAAGCCATCGGCCTCCCAGGTTCCAGATGCAGAGGCAGGCAGAGGAAGCTGGAATCCAACTCCTGAGAGTCACTGCGACCAGCTAACAGTGCTCCGAGGGAGGGAAGGAATCGGAGCCTGGCTAATTGCATGAAACCTAGGGTTGCCGTGGGGATTTCCCTGCCACATGCCAGGAGGCTGGAGTTTGGTGCAATCCAAACATTTAATGCAATTACAAGTGCAAATCAAATAGGATTTAGGGTGGGTTCAAAAGAGAAAGGCATTAGATAATGCTAAGAATTTTTCAAAAATGATTATAAAATATTTTTGAAGAAAAAAATGGCAGGAAGTGTTTTAAAAAAGGATACAAGGCTTGCTCTGCAATTTTCTATAAAATTATGCTATTAAACAACACAGAGATTTCCAAATATAAAAATAAATGGATTCATTCACATGTATATAATAGTTTAATATACAAAAGGTAGCCTTTAAAGCTAATAGGATGTATTTCTCAAGAATCAGTTAACATCCTATGAAAAGGAGCATATTGGCAGGTTTTTATCACTTAAAAATTTTAAATATCTGCATATCAAAACACTATGGGCATCATTTACAGTAACTTGGTACAATAGAAAAATATTTCCAATATGTTTGACAGTCAATATTTTTAATATAGAGAAAGTTCATAGAACTCAATAAGAACTAGATATGCATGTTTATACATATATATCTTCTATAAGATAAGAAGATAAGTAGAAGTATCCAAAAGTGGATAAAGAATATAAATTAATAGGAGAACTAGGGGCTGGGTGCGATGGCTCACTCATGTGATCCTAGCACTTTGGAAGGCTGAGGTAGGAGGATCACTTGAAGTCAGGACTTCCTGAGCAAGAAGAGCATGACCCTGTCTCTACGGAAAACAGAAAAATTAGCTGGGTATGGTGGCACACGCCTATAGTCCTAGCTACTTGGGAGGATGAGGCAGAAGGATTGCTTACTCCCAGGAGTCTGAGGTTGCCGTGAGCTATGATGACGCCACAGTACTCTAGCCCAGGTGACAGAGCAAGACTCTGTCTCAAAAAAAAAAAAAAAAAGAGAGAACTAGAAATGGTCAGTAAACATAAAAATATTAACCTCACTAATAATAAAAGAAATGTAATCTAAAACAACAATTAGATAGCGTTACTTGCCTCCTTTCCAACAAAGACGTTATGGCCTAACTGTGTTCCCCCCGAATTCATACACTGAAGCCCTAATCCCCAGTCTCTCAGAATGTGGCTGTATGTGGAGACAGGGCCTTTAAAGAGATGACCAAGTTAAAATGAGGCTGTTGAGGTGGGGCCCTAATCCCATTTGCCTGGTGTTCTTATAAGAGGAAATCTGGACAGTTACACCAGACACATACACACACAGACCTATGAATATGAACACACAGCGAAAAGACAGCCATCTCCAGGCCGAGGAGAGACACCTCAGAAGAGACCAAACCTACTGACACCTTCATCTTGGACTTCTAGTCTCTAGAACTATGAGAAGATTAATCTCTGTGGTTAAGGAACCCAGTCTGTGGTATTTTGTTATGACAGACCTAGCAGACTAATACACAAGATAACAAACAATAATGTCTATTGAGCCTAAGTGCACTGCTGGTGAGAGTATAAATTGATACCACTATTTTAGGGGCAACATAGAACAAAAGCTTCCTAGTATTGAGGTTCTTTTCCTCATAAATTCCACTGGGGAAATTTATCCTAAGAAAACCATAGGGATCTACAGAAAATATACATACAAGGAAGTTCATAGTTTTAATAAGTAAATACATAGTAAAGGCAATATACACAGGCTCATCAAATGAGTATACATAAATAACAGTACCATAGAATGGCATGAACTTTAAAAGCATGTAATAGAAGAATGTTTTATAATATGGGAAAACACCTACAATAAATTGTTGACTAAAATACTCAAGTTACACACAATATTTATTGAATGATCACAATAATCACTTTTTAAAAAGTATCATTATATTATCACTTACATAAGCAAGAATATTTATGATGTGTAAAAATCTCTGGGTGATAAAGTTATATTAATAAATCTAAATTTACTTTTTATATTTTAAAAATTTTATAAATTAATCATATATAAATTTCATAATGATTTATTTAAGGCACATAGCTATAAGGAAGACTATAAAGCATACTCTCTTAACATTTCACTTAATCTTTATGAAGACAAAAAAAGAAAAAGTGACAGTAATATTGAAAACTAAGTTTAGAAATAAAATATCAGAAATAAAGTGTAAAATTATATATAAAATCAAGAAAATATCAGAAATAAAATCAGATGATTTTCTACTAACTAGAAGGCCAATAAAGCTCTATTTAAAAATACAACCAGCCTGGGTGTGGTGGCTCACACCTGTAATCCTAGCGCTTTGGGAGGCTGAGGCAGGAGGATTATTTGAGGCCAGGAGTTAGAGACCAGCCTGAGCAAGAGTAAGAGCCCATCTCTACAAGAAGTAGAAAAGTTAACCTAGCATGGTGGTGCATGTCTATAGTCTGGGCTACTCAGGAGGCTGAGGCAGGAGGATCGCTTGAGCCCAGGAGTTTGAGGTTGTTGTGAGCTAGGCTGATGCCACGGCACTCTAGCCTAGGTGACAGAATGAGACTCTGTCTCAGGAAAAAAAAAAAAAAGAAAAAGAAAAAAAGAAATTAAATAAAATTAAAAATAATATTTGACTATCAATCCAATTATTATAGAAATTGAAATTAATATTTAGAACATTCTCAGAATAAATTTAAACTCCTCAATCTCACCGATTTTTCATTTTCAGTCAATCACCAACTTGTGCTGATTCTACTTTCTAAATCTTTGTTTCGAATGCCCCTTGCATCCCCCCTGCTGTAAACACCACTGCTTTATTCCAGAATCTCATTACCTGCCTGAGTACAGGGAATTCAGTTCTCATCTCTCCAAATCCAGCACTTAGCAAAGGACCTGGAGTTATAGAGGGAGTTGGAAAATGTTTGTTGAAAGTTTAAAAGAACATGATGAAGCTGTCATAAACCAATCATAAAATATAGGTTAATTATGGTCGTCCCTGGTTTGGCGAATTTAATTGACAAACACATACCACCGCGGAATTCTGTCTAATACAGATAACGAAGGAGGATTATAGTGCGCCCTTCTCACTGTGAGTCAAAGAACCTTTACGAAGCATGAAACAAAAAGGATGGGGTGGGGCATGTTTTAAGGGGCCATCAGGGTCCAAATGTCCTTATTTCCCTCGCTAGACTATGTGTACCCTGAATTAACAGGCTTTGCATTGCGTTCCTTCCACATCCACCGGGGTATCTTAACTGCATGGTTTACGTAAAGCCCATGCTCCTCTACATGTGTTTTAGATTATATCCCCTCTATCCTACTTAAAGTGATTACTCTAGCAATTTCTCTTCTCTCCAATATCATCAAATTTTTGTACTCTCTGGGCTATTCCCATCGACATACTACGAAGATGTCATTTCTCTAATCTTTAAGTGCACACACACAACTTTCTCTTGCCCCATATTCAACTTTCCCACAAGGACCTACCTTAAGTCTTTGGTTTAAAACTCCTTAAAAGAGCCATGTCTACTTCCTGTTTCTAATTCCTCCCCTTCCGTTTCCTCTAAGGCCTGGCAGGCATTATCTCCCACCGCACCAACAACAGGCATGCCCTGCACTCACCCATGACCTCCATGGTGCTAGACCCAAGAGTTCATTCTCTGTCCACAGCACAGAGTGGCTGGTCAGCAGCGTTTGACACAGTTGATCCCCTCCCTCCCTCAGTTTCCAGGACAACACTCTCTTGCTTTTCCTCCTGCCTCTCTGGATCTCCCTTCTCAGTCTCCTTTCTGGTCCCTTCTCTTCTCCTTGATTTCTTAACAGTGGATTGATCCATGGCATACACATCTCTCCTTTATTTACGCTAACTGGCGATCTCATCCAACCTCATGGTTTTAAACACATGTTGGAATCCTAAATTTGTATCTCAAGCACAGATTTCTCTGCTCAATTCCAGATTTGTACACAAAACTGCCTACTTCACATTTACTCTTGGATTTCTAATAAACACATTAAATTCAACATGCACAGAGATGAACTCCTGACCTGCCCCCTCAAATGCACTTTATCTACAGCCTTCGTCATCTCAGTTGAGGGCAACCCCATCCTTGCAGTTACTCAGGCCAAAAAGTTTGGATTCTTTCTTAATGGCCTTACTCACATTTTCCCCATCTAGTCCATCTTTAAATCCTGTTGGCTCTCCTTCCAACATACATTCAGAACCTGACAACTTAGGTCATCTCCAGAGTTCACCTTCCTAGTCTGGGCCACCATCGTCTTTCATTTTGATTACTACAACTGCCACCAGGTCTCGCTTTCTCTACCCTCGTCCTTCCACTGCCTACTCTCTTCTCAGTATCTTGAGTGATCATCTCTCAGGCCCCCTAGAGGCTGCCATTTCACTCACGGTAACATCCAAAGCCTTAAAGCAGCCTCAAAGCCCCATAGGACCTGCCTATCCCCAAGGTCCCTCTGACCTCAAGGCTACTACTCTGCCCTTTGCTCCCTTCTCATTCATCAGAAATGTGTCACTTGGCCACCACTTGCTTCAAGGGAGCCTGGGAAATTAAATTTTTAGCTGGGAACATTGCCACTCCAACAAAATACTAGCAAGGCAACTAGCAGAGTCACGTACTCTTGATTATTATTTTACAAAGAGCGAAACAAAGTCTCCAGTAAGTTAGGGTACTTTCTGGGAAGTTTCTAGGAACTTCCCTAGAAGTTTGGTAACTTTTCTAGAAAATAACTTAGCTAGAAAATGGTGAACTGAAATTAAATCCAGGTCTGTGCAGTCCACATTTCCTAATCTTACTGTTTCATCAGGCAAACTGCCTCATTTAATAGAAATGTACCAGCCTTTGAATGATTTTGAGCAGAGGATTTGTTCTTTCAAATTACCTAGCCCAAAATAGTCATAGCATAAGTGTTCTTGATAATTATTAAATTTATATTTCCAGACAATGTCAATCATTGATCATGCTCCCTGTGCTAGATGGAGATTTTTTTTAAAAAAAATCCTTATTTTAAATATTTATATGTTTCTTCTCTCAATAGCCCCTGAAGTACAATCTATTAAATATTTTTTTGCATTTTAACAATAACTTTAGTTATATTATTCTCAACCTAGGTTGCACATTCTATTCATCTACGGAACTTTAAAAACAATTACAGATGCCCAAGTCTTCTCTGCAGATTCCGATGTAAGTGGCTGAGGAGGCCTGGGAATGAACATTAAGAAAAAGCCTCCTCTATCATTTTAATGGGAAGCCAAAGTATAAAACCACAGGTTTAGTGAAATAATGTCTTACTAGCTCTAAGCTCCTACTTAGAGGAAGCAAGCTCTCCTCGGGAGACGATGGGTACAAAACTCTCCTGCCTCATTTCCCATCACATCTGTCCTCACTGTTCCGCCCCAGCTTTAACAAAGTAGGACACTTCTTTGCCACTGCTGTGGTGTTTCATGTTTCTATCCCTATAGTCATGAAGCTGCTTCGTCTGCTTCCGCCTGTCTCTCCCCATCATCCGTAGCTGAACCATTCCTCCGTCCGGACTCTGCGTGCACGTGTCTCTGGAAGGATCTCCCTTTTGGCCCCACTGCACTGTTGCAGAGATGGCTAGAGGACACCGGAGATTACTGCTCTGCATCCTTGTGAACATTACATGGATCTTCTCAGAAGCACCTAGCAATTTTCCAGCCGCCTTGCATCTAGGTGGAGCCCTGTAACAGGTTGTGCCCGATGGAATGTGGACATAATGATATGTGTCATCTCCAGGAGGAAATGACTGAGTATCAGCAGTAAGATCCTCCATGAGCTCTTCCCCTACCTACCAGCTGGATGATGCTGGAGTGCCCATCACAGTACAAGATGACAGAGACACAAAGTCAACCCAGCCCCAGTCTCTGAGTCATTCCTTGGAGGAAAGATAGTCAGGAGAACTGTCCATTCAGGAGCATCACCGTTGAGTTTTGCATGAGCAAGAAATAAATTTTATTTTTACTCTGCCACCAGGATTTGGAGTTGTTTTTGACAGTAGTTACCCTATCCTAAAACATGAACTTTGCCCTCTGCTCCATTTGGATGATACTTATTTCTTCACAGGATGGCCTCTCTTACCTATTTGTGCATTCTGAGTCCAGAGCCCAGCATGTAGTACACTCTTAACTAAAGTTTGTTCAGTTGAATTCAATAAAAAGTACTAAAGCACAAGAATAAACCTTATGAACTGAGGTATAATGTGTCATTTAACAATGGTAAAACATTATTTTAATGTCCTAATAATTCTTAATAAAGAAAGCTGTCATCGGGTAAATAAATAATCCATTAGGTTGGGAGCATTCATTGTCTGCTAATTTTCTGACGATTGCACGGTACCAGCCACATCACCTGTAACATCACCTCTTCACCCCACACACTCACACAAAGATACACACTTGCGCGCACACACACACACACACACACACACACAGAACATATGCACATTTTCATCAAGTTGTTCCCTGGTTATTTATGGCATCTTGTCTTTTAAGCTTTTTCTTCTCCATTAAACATGAGACCTGATGTTTCCTTGTCTTGGTTTAAATTCTCCTTTTTCTGCATGTGGGAATGTCTTCTACACCTGTTCTACTTGCTCCAAAATGGCTTCGCATCCAGGGGTTGATCCAAGGGCGGCTGTCGGATTAAGGAATGCTCTCTTGTGGCCCAGCTTTAGAGAACTTGCCTCTGCTGTTCTCAGATTCAGACAGGCAGGATTCCGGCTCAGTCTGGGCAGCTAAAACACAGACTATATGTTTGATAAAGACAGCCTTTGCATGAACAGAAAGAATATGGCTTCTAATTCATTCCATTTATTAGCCACAAAGAAGAAAAAAAATCTAACGTAAGCGGAAGCACAGGAGGAAGAACACTGAACACGGAAGGTGGCCGACATCTTTACCTTTCAGCCGTAAGTCCTATACAGACCATCCTCAGCCTGAGGCTGGTGACTGGACTCCACAGAGTAGCTTAGTGTCAGGGAAAGTCTCCCTTTGCTACTCTTGCCACAAACTCCAAGAAAAACACTTGCAGAGGCAGAGCCGCAGTTCAGCTCGGCAAGGCTCTCTCTTCCACCTCGCATGTCGGGTGCCCAAGGCTTATCTTTCCTTTAGTTGACACAGCTGTCAAGGCAACCTGATCTGCAAACCCGCTCCCCACCCCCAAAAGAACCAAGCTGGTGCTTTCCCTCCTGTACT
>CAUYSK010003485.1:0-21250 GCA_963575035.1 Avahi laniger | reverse complement strand
AATGACTTGATTTCTCCATCATATGTGAAAGTTAGTTTTGTAGGGTACAAGGTTCTATGCTGTCAGTTGTTCTGTTTAAGAAGATTAAAGAGGGGACCCATATTTAGTGGCACATTTTTGCATATTTTTTGCTTTTTTTTTGGTAATTTTGCTGTTTTACATGGCCCCTAACTGTAGTTCTGAAGCGCTATCTAGTGTTCTTAAGGGTAAGAACACCATGATGTACTTTATGGAGAATATTTATGTACTGTATATATTAGATAAGCCTGTTCAACATGAGTTAAAATGATGTTGGCTGTCAGTTCAAAGTTAATAATAAACAGTATATATGACATAAGATGTCTTTAAACAGAAACACACATAAAACAAGGTTATATTTTGATCGGTTGATGAAAATGTTGTGATGAGAGATTTGCAGCAACATAATCCTGTATTTCATTTGGGAGTGATGGTTTAATATTCACTAATTCAGTGTTTGGCACATGATAGAACATAAACAGGAATCAACTATATCTGTGGAACAATATTCTTTTCAGTAGTAGGAAAAGAGGAGAAAAACAGTTTCTGACCTAAATAAAATAGGCAAAATTTTGTTGAACACTATACCCTGCTCCCTCAAATACTCCAGTCCTCTACCAAGCAAGTTGTTTAAGTATGAGGCCCAGTTGTGGAGGTTAGTCTGGTACTAAAGAATTCAGCTTTTCAATTCTGAGATGGGAATGAAAGCAGTAATTCAGCCCCACATTTTGGGGCACATGAAGGGTAGTGAATACTAACACTCAGTAGTTTTACAGAAATCTAAATGTCAACTCTGTAGCATTGAATCCAAGATGTAGGAAGCATGTCTTAACTCTAAAATCTCCAAAGAAGGCAAAGTAGAGTGATGATGTCATACTGTCATGGGTGTAAACATTCTTGCTAATGTCACAGAAAGAAATTTTAGGATAAGCACACAACTGGGCAATAGTGGCAAGTTATTGAGTGAAAGTGGACAGGCTTAGAAAAGGCTGTGCAGAAGTGAAAGTACACTTTTAAGAAAGGAAAAGTGAGCAGGCTCTTAAGGAGCAACTGCGTTGAATCCCAAGTGCTGTTTTTATTTGTTGAGGTCAAGGAAGGCTGAGCAGTCAGTGTTCATTCTGTCCAGCCTCAGTTCTTACTCATAGTTCCCCTATTTTTCCCACAAGGGTGATCAAAACCATAATGTTAATCTATTATAATTGTGGTATTGTTGCCGTCCAACCAGGTTCACTTGCCCGCTGTCCAGAAGGAAGCCGATATGTTTAGTCGACAGGGTTTATGTCAGAGAAAGAGTTTACTCTGCATAGCGCTAAGTGAGGAGATGGGAAAAATTTCTCAAATCCAGGGAGACAGGGTTTTTAAAGACAGTTTGGTGTAGACAATTGAGTTTGCTAATTGGCTGTGTTAGGGCAGAACAATAGGGTTGTAGAAATTGTCTTCTTTGCTGACCAGGTTCTTGAGTGGGGATCACAAGATCAGCTGAGTGAGTTCCTTGGTATGGGCCACTGGTCGGGGTGGGTTAGCCGCTCCATTGGAATGCGGGACCTGGAAGATATCTCAGAAACTACCCTCTAGGTTTCAAAAAGGTGATGTTACCTATGGAGAAAGTTAAGAATCTTTATGACTGCCAGCTATGTGGCTCCAGAGCAGCCATTATAGAGAAATAAACAGGGGGACAGTGGCTAGTTATTACCATTATTTTTGCTAGGCCTGTGCCTCATTTTTAGCTATGTCCTTACCACAGTTCTTGCCCTGCACCCCATTATTGACTTGTGTGAAGGGTGGTTTCAGTACAATGAGGGAAAGGTCACTTTGTACCTGTGCCTAAGTCAACGTGGGACAATTAATGGCTCTTTACTTCTCAGGTCAGCCATGGATCTGGCTGTTTGTTCAAGCAGTGTGTGTTCAAGCCAGCTGACTAACTTTTCCATCCCTCCTCCTTTGTTCCTACCTACCTGATTACCTACTCTAACATTACCATGAGTACACATAATGCCTATATTAATTATCTATTGCTGAGTAACAAATTATGCCAAAATATAGCATCGTATAACAAGCATTTATTACCTCACAAGCTTTCTGAGAATCAGGAATTCAGAAACAGCTTAGTTGGGTGGTTCTGGCTCAGGGCCTCTGACAAGGTTGTAGTCAAGCTGCCAGCTGAGGCTACAGTCGTCTCAGGAGTTGGTCGAAATGGGAGGAGGAAGACAGAAAAAATGGAGAAAAACAGATAATACTGGGATGTGACCTAGGGAAAATCAGATCAGTGAGGAATTATGATCTTACCAAGCATAAATTAAGAATAAATAAATAAATAAATAATATTTTTATTTGTCTGTCAGTAAATAGCAAACGGTATCAAATTCTACGAAATAGAAATCAATGGGGTTTTTAGTCAAATGCTTCTATTGTTTTCAAGAAAACATTACCTAATCACCATACTTATCCAAACTAGTTACTCAGTACTTAGATGAAGAGATATCTCCTTTAATTTCTGGACCTTTCCAAAGGTCTGAAACTGATATTTGACAGTTCTTGTGCTCAGAGAAAAGGGCTACAAGATGTTATTGACTTAGCGAGATTAACCTGGACATTATTTGGCTTCCACTTCTTTCCCTGAAATTCCCTGCCTCCCTATTTTATATTAAAGATGCTATCCAATTATATTTTCCATCTCATTTAAGATTGCAGAGGGGCATTTACTGAATTCTCTCATAGAGCTATTACAAGGTAACCGACATAAGAGAATTCAGGAGAAAATGTAAGCTATAAAGACCTAGAAAATACCCTGTGGTTAGTTCCATTTCCTTTTAAGTTATAACTTACATAAATTTCCTGAGGTAATAGCATCACTATATCATAGTTTCCAATGTCATTTTCCAAATTCATGTTTGGAAGGAAATGTTGCAACTTGCAAATGGTCAAGAAGCCCCACCCTGATCCTACATGTCTGCCCATTGTTGGGTGAGCTTTTACAAGATGGCAAGCTTTATGCTAAGTGATAGGTAAATATTTATATGCATGACAGCCTTACCATGGAGCTATAATTGGTATAATTTGTCAAGGACATGTATTTGCAGTTTTGGCTTGAGACATGATTTGAAACTTTATAATGTTACCTGCGGCATGCTGATAGTTTTCTGTGCTCTCACTCATTATTTCTATATGTTTTGGAAGGAAGTGCAGTACATCTCACTGTCAGCCATTACAAGATTGGAAGCTATTAGAGATCAGAGACATTAGCTTTGTTCTCCCTTTCATACATACTAGTATATAGTAGGTGATACACAACTATTGAGTCATTGTACAAAGCTTCTCTTCCCTATCATAATGCTAGTTGCATCCAGGGGTGTTCAATTTGATTCAACAAACGTTTACTGACAACTTCTAATTTTGCTAGCATGAGACCAGTTAGTTATAACTTGAGCTCTCTGCTCCAAGGCAAATTTTAAAATATTTCCCCAGATTGAAAGTAACACAGTATAAGATCCCTTTGCCAGTGATTAGTGGGAGCCAAGTTGGAATTAGCAATAACAACGAGATCAGCCCTGAGAGTCAAGCAAACATTGCTCTCCCTGAGCTGAGGTTTCCACTTCTGGCCTTATTTCAACTCACTACACGTCCAGGCAAACATCACTAAGCCAAAGCTTTACATTGGCCAGAACTTCAGCTCTGGCCAGAGTCTGGTGAAAGGACTCCATTGCACATGAATATGTGGATGCCACTTGTATGATGAGATCTCTGATTATTTACTATGTTTTTAAACAGGCTTCTGTATACGTAATTTTTATATTCTTGGACAGGATTTATATATGCAAATAAATATATTTTTACTCATCAATAATGACTGAAATCAAGTCATTGGTTATTCTAATGATGTTATCTTCTGAAAACTCTTCCAAGATTACTTTCAGAACCAGTTTATGAGCCACACAAAGTAAGTAAAACATACATATCCTTTGTTATCACCATATAAAAAAATCAGTCTCCTTGTTTTATTATCATGGTTAATTTATTTTCTTTAATAAATATTTATTATCCATTCAACTTTATCCAATCACTTTGGTTGGTAAAGGATATTTGGCTACTAAAAAATAAGAACAATAACCAAGTGTTATCAAATGATGTAGATTTTTGAATACACAATTATATGGTTTTTAATGCATGGACATTTATTTACCACTTGACCCTCATAAACATAGCTGGTGCCACCAGGAGAGACAGAAGTGGTTCAAATTTATTCAGACACCATACAAATGAGAAAAACGAGAATAGAACTGAGAGAAAAATTAAAGAAAATGATAATTAAGTAAGTTTATCATAAGTTTATAAATACAGAAATCCATAAACTGATGACTCTTAGAATCAGTATAATGAGATCTATTAAATCCATGACTGGCTAGGGATCTAAAGAAAAAACTGAGTCTAGACTGGGGTTAGAAGCAAGGCATAAAAATAATTTCTCAGGGACTCAAGGAAAAGATGAGTGCAGCCACCAGGTGAGACATGTGTCAATACAAGGCTACTCAGTACAAAAATGTGAAAGTGGTTGTAAGGCTATGGATGAAATAAAGGGCAAAGTGAAGCAGGATCACTCTGCGCAATGGAGACTATCAAGAGTCATCCCAGACAGATGGGAGGAATTATCTGAAGGCACCCAGAGCAAACACTTTTGGCCTTGTTCTCTCCCTCTGTGTTTGTAAGCAGTGTGACCACACCACTCTACTTAAGTCACTGCTTGAAGCTGATATTCCCTTCCCAGTCCCAGCATCAAGACCTGTCATACTCAACTTGGATAACTATAATCTCCTCTCCCATAGACTTCCTAATGTGAGAAGATGCTGTGATATCTCAAATTGTTATCTGTTACAATCAGAAAAAAGCATATAGTTTATGAAATATTCTTTGGAAAGAAAAAATAAATTCCACGTGTTTTCCTTTACCTAGTGAAGAGCTATATGAAAGCTGGGACCATTAGTAAGTCTAACTTGAGATTTCTGGTAACTAAACCCTCATATCTGAGGACCTGATAAATAATCTTAATTATGAAAGGGATAGAAATAAACATAGAGTATGAGTAAGAATTCACAGGAATGTGGAATCTGGGAGAGAAGGAAAAAGAAGTCATGTTCAGCAAACATTTATTGAGAGTCTACCATTTGCATAGAGAAAACATCAGGATGAATGAAATATCATTCCTGATATCAATAAAATCCACTTTAATTGAAAAAGACTTTTTAAAAAAGTACAAAGTGATACATCGTTTCAGGTAATAGATAAGTGAAAATTTTATTAGGAAGTATATGAAAAAACCAGTGCATTTAAACTCTATAGTTTTCAGAGTAAAGGTAGTTTCAAAATAAGGCAACAGGAGCCAAAATATCAAAGTGCCGTATGAATCTATTTTGGAAGAAATATACATCATCTACCTTGTAAATGTTTTACCATGGCAAGTAATGGTTTGGAGCTAGCTGTGATGCAAGGCTGAAACGTTGGGAGAAGACAAGAAAGTTAATAGAAAGTAACCTAGAAAAAGAAAAAAACAAATGAATTAGGAAAAAAATGATTTTTACACCAGTGCCCGATGGTTGAACAATTTTTAGAAATGCAGCATGCATAGTTTCTGAATCTGTTTGGAAGAGTAATGCATATAATAAATTAAAATTCCCACAAAATCTTGAAGAAACCAAATAAGTGTCTTGGTTCCAACATACTTTGGGAACTTAGAACTGTTTTTCCCTTTTTCTGTCTATTTATAACCTATGAAACTAATTTATGCAGAGCACACATTTTATGCAGAATACTCCTGTAGTTGTTAGCAGCAAGCGCTCTCCATCAGTCAGCACAGCATCCAAATCCCAGGCTCACCGTTTATTATCAGTTTGACCTAGGAAAGTCACAAAACCTCAAGCCTTTGTTCTTTTGCTTTCATAGCATAAAAATAGCATCTACCTCAGGGTTGTTATGAGAATGAAATGAGATATAGAGAAAGAATGCCGAACTTGGCTCTTGCTAAAGTGAACACTGGATATTATTACTAATAGCACATGAAGCACATACTGTTATGCCAATGAAAAAAATCTTATAGAAAGCTGACGCTCTAGAAATCACTCAGTCTTTTCCACTTGTGTGGAGCAGTAGTGAGGAGACATGGACAGTGGATGGTAGACAGTGACAAAGAAGATTCTAGGGTGTAACCCTCTCCACCGACCTCATAGAGCTCTTGCCGCTTCCATCCTCCCGCATTCACGTTGCCGCCTCTGTTTTATAATCTACTCTAATGTAAATTCCTGCCTTGTCATTTCTTCATTGACTCTTCTCCTCAACAACTCACTTTTTGCACAAATTCCTACCATGCCCCAGCCATTAGATTCCCAATACTGAAGACAAACACAATGAAAAATTGAATTATTTCAAATCCTCCCGGTAGTGTAATGTCTGACCTCGCTGGGAAATGGTGGCGAGAGCTCTACCGCTGGATCCAGGATTCTTTGGTGTCGACGACAGTCCTTGCTATCATCACACTTGAATCTTGAGAAAGCTGTGAATCTATATGAGCTGCATATTCCTCATGTAGACTATAAAGCTATCCATATACACCTTCCAAATTCGTAACAAATGCCAATTGCCCTCTGCTTCTCTTACTTGGAAAATACTGTAGTTTATTTTTCCTTAAAAACTTGAGCCCTGATTACTGACCAGAGCTTCCACATCTAAAAATTCTATACTTAGAATATAAAATTAATTTTTAGTCATGATGTTTTAAATGTATGTATCTGGATCTGTATGATAATCATATATATTTGTGGATTCTGCTGGCTACATTGTATTTTTGAGTCCTTAAACTTATGAAAAAGAGGGTAAATGATTCTTTTTGTTTGAATTTCACAGCACCTGAAATAGCACCATACACTTTTGAGACTCTTTTTAAAGACATGGAAAATTTGGTAAAATCGAGACTATTAAGAAGGGTTTTTAAAATTCAAAACTTTTTAAAGTTTATTTATCCTCTTATGAAGCTCCTATCTTGTAGTAAAAGTTAACATCTTACAGTAACTTAAAGAAGACTCAAAATTGTAATTCAAATTTTACCTCGGTAGAAGGTACTATATACAATGAATAAAAATATACTATTATTCTTAGAATAAAGTATAAAATATATTCTAGCTTTAGGCTATCTAAAAATAGTCATTTTTCTGTCATTGTCCATTATAACAAATATAATTTCTCTTTTAGTTATGAATTAAAATAACTTCTCCCCAGTGTAAAAATAATGTATTCTTTCCTACTTACATGAATAAACTATATTAATTATTTGATTAAAGACATTTGAAGGTGATGAAAAAATTAAGGACAACAATAATCAGAGTATGAGCTCTCAGATGCTGGCATCACACTATGGTTATTCAATATACACGAGCCCTACAAATTATCAATGTGTGCGTAGTTATCAAAAAATGACATTTCTGAATTCCTCTCCCACAAAAAAAGCAGGGTTTCCTATTATGAAGTGAAGATGTTTTGTAATAACAAAACTGTCATGAAGTAATTCTTGCTCAGTAAGTATTTGACTTTTAGTTATAAATAAACAGTATCATCTGAGAGAAGGAAGAAATTTAAAGAGGCAAACCAAACTTCTTATTTTACAGATTAGGCTCAGAGAGCCTACCCCAGTTCCTTGATAACTAGCGGACTTGGAACTGGAATCCCTGTCTTTTGGTTGCAACCTTCATAATTTATATGCTATGTTTTCCTGAATCCTTTGATTTATAGCTCTTTGCATTTAAACTTTCTACCTGTAGATATATCTGTTCGACTCCTGAAATAACATTGCAGATGATACAGTTCACCATGCTTCAGGTTTCCATTTACATGGCTGTTAAGAAGAGACATATTTTCCTCCAGCATTCTCCACTGGTAGAATAATACTTCCCATTTAAATACAAACACTGTAATAGCCAAAATACATGTTACCGAAAAGCCACTTTCTACTCCACTCTGATATTATATTCCTACATGGAGGTTTTTCTCCTCAGGCAAAAAGAGTAAGCAATTCTGACACAGAGAATGCAATTTAAAGACCATTTAAAATGATTTAACTTTTTAAAATGTTCAGTTTAAATATGAAAGGAGAAAAACTCATTTCCCAATACTAGTATTTTAATTAGGGCAAATTGAGAATTTTGTTCCAGCTATTAGGATAGAAGTTCCTATAAACTGACAATAATGTTTTAAAATTTTCTGCCCCCAAAATGAAGTATATCATTCTATAATAGCCTAGAAAATGGGCTAAATTCACTAAAATGGAATCTTTCTTTCTCTCTTTGCATCTCACTGCCTCTCTCTCTGTGTCTCTGTCTCTCAATCTCTAAATCTGTCTTTTTCAGGCCCACTTCATCAGCTGTTGTTAGCTGATCATATACAAAGTTGTGCATGAAATAGATGCTGTTCTTTGATTGTTCTGCAATGAAATGAAGTCTAGCAGTGACTTTCAACAGTGTGCTATAGAACTGGCAGCTTGCCATCTGGAAGAACTGACACTTTGCTCCCCTGGGCCCACTGAACAGCGCTGCTGCAAGATAGCATTAGCAGCTGAAGAAAATCGAAACGGGAAGTGCAGGCTGCTTGACACAAATAAAACGGCACAGTCAGTTTGCTTTTAAGTAGAGGTGAAAACAAGAATTGTTGGCCTTTCAAAAATTTTATTTAACTTCTTTCTTCAAAGAGAGAGTTAAGAATTCACAAAAAAAAGAAAAAGGGAATCTATTTATGTTTTATCGAGTTTCTTAAAGGAACAAGCCAAGTTTATTAATGAGGAGTAATCTAAGCTGATCAGTGTAAGTACAGTACACCGTGGCTAAATATTGTATAAAGAACTGCTGGAAGTTCATTTTCTCAGGTCTACCATAAAAGACACATGGTAAGCACTTAAATTTTGGCTGATTGATTGACTCATGCACTGTCGTTTTTATCTTTCACTTCCGCAAGTGTAATTTTTTCATAAACTGCTTTTCCTCAAATATAACAATATAACATTTAAGAATTCTTTTAAAAATGTTTTCAAAATAACAATTTGCTTATATTTAGAATATGTGATAAATCCACTATTTTCTTAAACCAAAAAGTGATTTGACAATCAAATTAAAAGTTCTATAAAATACTGCAATATAAACATTGCAGTACTTTTTGTCTAATTAACGTCACTCAAAATTTGCTTATTTTCTGGATTTTGCAAAACCATTCTCATGAATAACTATTGTTTATATTGTTGAAGTTAATCAAATCATCAATTCCCCTTTGATTAAATTAAATGCTCACTACAAATGGGACAGAAATAGTATAATATATGAAACAATATATAATACCAAAATAGAGAGTCTGGATTTTATATCTGGGTCCCAATGTTAAAAGTACATTGTTATTTTATAATGCTTTAAAGTTTACAACCCATTTAATAATATCAGATTTTTATTGAGTATTTGTGATATTCTAAATGCTTAAATTGATTAAGTTAACTCCCCCCATGATCTTATGAAACTTTTAATAGTATTGTACTTAACTTATAGGAAAAAAATAAAATAAGGGAAAGTCAAAGTGACTCTCCTAAATTACTTAAAGAATAGACAGAAAACAGGAATCTAAGCCAGACACTTTGACCTCCAAATCTTAGTTGTTTATATTAGTTCTATCTTGCTGCTATGCTGTACTCACTTTGCATATATTTAATAATCTTTTACTTGAGGCTTACATCATTACTGTTGTTATCATTCACATTTTCCAGTTGAGGACACAGGAACAGAAATGATAACTCTCTTCCCAATTACACTGTAATAACCAGTGAGTGGGAAGAAGCCAAAAGGCTCAAATCCAATCTTTGAACTCTGGGTCCCTCAGTCTTCCACTTTCCTACAAGAATAAAAACAGGAGACAGTTGAGTTGCGCTTTAGGAAAACCACTGCAGCAGTGGCAGTGGGAAGGGAATAGAACACAAGTTTACTGAATGTACAATCAGCTGCATTTGCCAACAGATTGGATGTGTTTCATGAGGGAGAGATTTGAAGATTACTTGCCACAACTGCTAAACCAAGAAAAGGAGTATAAAAGGAATGGGTGAGCAATCTAAAGAATACTCTTCTTGATAAAACCTAATTGGAGTCTCTCAACAGTGAGATGAGAAAAAATTATATAATTACCATGAAATAAATGTTGATGATATTTCTGGCAAAGGCAATCACTTTGTTAGGACTTACTTGAGATGATATTATTTGCCCCTACTACAACTCAATCACCTGAATTTCTGAAAAGTCCACACTACTTATTGCAATGAGCATTGATAAAGAAATTAACAGCCTGGAATTTACATTGTAATTCTGCTGCTAATTAGTTTTGTGATTTTTGTCAAATTTCTTTGACTCATTGGGTCTTCATTTTTTTGTTATCCGTATAGTGAAGAAAGTGCAATAGGTGGGCTCTTAGACATTAAAATTGTTGGTGTTTTTACACTGCAAACACTTGAATTTTGTTTTGTTCTGTTTTGTAATATTTAAAGATTAAAATATATCGATAGCATTACATTTTTTAAAGACTCAGAAACTCTGTTTCTATAAAACTATAAGGACCCTTAGATATCATAATACAGGTATTCATCCTCAAAGTGTAAATGTAAGAGAGTAAAAGAATTCTATGCCCCCAAATAAAACCTCAAAGGCTTAGTCACTGAAAGAAATTCCCATATTTAAATCATTCATTTTAGTAGAGATTTGTTAATAAAAAAATTCTTAGGTTAATAGAGACCAAAATTATCCCTGAATAAATAGAGCTGGAAGTTAAAAATAGGACACCAAAGTAAGTTGCTTTAACAGCTAGCAATGGCCTAAACCTGGGAAGGAGAGGATATTACAGAAGAAAAATGCAAAAATTGAAAGGGAGAGTATAATAAAAACAAAATGCAAGTGTTACTCAAAATTTGCCTGAGGATGGTCCTGAATATATCTAAATTCAGAAAAATTAGAGCTTATTATGTACAAGGGCAGCATCCACTGTGACTAACAGCCTTACTCTATTCATCACCTATGTGGTCATTGGCTCTTTTTCTGTCTCCTTGGCATTCATTGTCTGCTCAGGTTCAGGATAATATCTGAAGGGAAATTATTTGAGTAGGCTTAAGATCATGCTCTGGACTGAATGTTTGTGTACACTCGAAATTCATATATTGAAGCCCTAATTCCCAATGTTATAGTTTTTGGAGGTGGAGCTTTGGGAATAAGCCGATTTAGATGAGGTCCTGAGATTGGAATTTCCAGTGATGGGATTAGTGCCCTTTAAGGAGATGAAAAGATCAGAGCTCTCTCTTCCATGTGAGGATACAATGAGAATGTAGCCAACTGTCAACCAGAAGGAGGGCCCTCACCAAGAACCCAACTATGCTGGCACCCTGGTCTCAGACTTACATGTTCTGAAAGCATGAGAAGTATATTTATTGGTTAAGCCACCCAGGCCATGGTATTCTATTACAGCAACTCAAAGTAAGATAGATCAGAAATTCATTTTGAATATATTTTCAATGATTAAACTTTGTTAGATTTTTTAAATTTCCCTACTTTCTGTAATTCTGAGGTAAGGATGAAAATCACCATGTGTTTTAGGATGTTTAGAGTTGAAGATTCCACAACTCTTTCAATAATCTCTTACAGTAAAGTACTATGATGGAAGCAGAATAGGTTTTGGATTCACACAGACGTAGGTTTCATTCCTGACTTCATCAATTAATAACATTGAAACTATGGAAACTACAGAAAGTTTTCTGAGACCTAGTTTTATCATCTGAAGTCTAAGAGTATTACCTTCTACCCGGAGTCCTGATTAAAAATCAGCTGAGAAAAAATAAAATAATAAAATAAAATAAAATAGTAGTCTCCCTACTCACTTTGTGTTAGAGTCAAGTTCTTCATGTTGATGCACAACATTTGTTTATCTCTCCCTTTCACACTCACACTCCTACCCTATCTTGTATGACTTTGTCTTAAGCACTGTGCACAAGTATAAGACAAATTCCTTGACCCCAGAGAAAAATTGTTTGTGAACAACAAATGAATTAATGAAAAATCTTGGAAGACAACCAAATAATCTTACACGTTTCATCTTGCCCTGAAAGATCTCTTTTTACAAAATTAGGTTAGTATTTTTCTAATTCAATGTGATAAGTATAGTATCCTCTTTTAAGTAACTGGAAAAATAATGTAAAAAACATCATTTTAGATTAAATTACTCTTGTTAAGAAATGTTTCTCATCTTTAAACATATAGAAATGTAAATATATATTTAAACATGTATGTGTATATATGTACACACACATATATTTCTTTATTTAGAGGTGTCATTTCATTACAAAAGTTTAGATACTCAATACTCAAGTAATGTCAGTTCCATCCAATAATTACTAGTATCGTTAAATTTCAGAACAAATCTGTGAAAAGGATAGATCCTATTCTTCACATATCCTTTACCTTTTTTTGAAGCTAGCATAAAAAATAAACAAAGACTCTTCTCATTCTCTGAAAAATATTTTCAAAGAAATCCTACTTATCTTATGCTTTTTAACAATTATTAATTTCTTGGGATTCACATACATATGTGTATGTATAAAACGAATTGAATGCCTGCTGCCTACCTTTTCTTGTCCTGATCTCCCTGGTTATTGCTTTTACAAATGAAGAAGGAAAAATCTAAAGCTACAAATACTAATCTAAACCACCCAAATCTCCAGGAAGTACATGCTCCAAGATGATGATTTTCACTGAGTCTAATCATAATTTTCCAATGTAGTATATACTTTAATAATTTTGTCAGATAAAGCTCTAAGGGTGATTTTTCTAGTAGAAGAATGTCTAATGAACTCTTGTTTACTTTGGAATTCACTTTTACTTACATTAATTTCACTTTTATCTTTGAAATCATTTATAATGGTGACTGTATACAGTGAAAGGGGAGCACTCTTTGTTCCAAATAACATTACACAATTTATATTAGATAATAACATAAATAATGAATATATTTAGAAACATAAGAAACTCTAGTGTTTTTTCCTTTCTGAAAAATTGTTGCATTCTTCAAGCTCTGTGTGAGTTACATGTTATTTACCTTAAAGATCATTTCTGTAAATGATTTGAATTATTTTGATATTTGACATATGATCTAGTGGAGATACTAGATACTAATTGATAAGGTGTATTCCCTTTTGACCTTGGATTCAGTAGTCCATAACCTTGACTGCATATTAAAGTCACCTAAGGAGGTTTTACCAATACTCAAGTCACACCCCATATCAATTACATCAGAATCTCTGGGGTTAGGACCTATTTTTAAATCTCCCCTGGTGATTCTCAATATACAGCCAAGATTGAGAACCATTAGCTAATTTGACTTCACTTTGCTCACTTCATTTTCCCAACGCTGCCTTAATTAGGCTATTACTTCCAGGTCCCTGCCTTAATTGAGAAGAAAGAAACAAAGAAACAATGAGCCACTTGACAGGTAGTAGAGGTGCTAGCTCTTAGAAAAGTAATGTACAGTGCTTAGAAAGGTCAGGTGTAGTACTTAGAAAGGTAAGATCTAGTACTCAGAAAGGTAAGATCTTTGCTAAAATCAGCTATAGCTTTACAATGACTACCTTAGCTGTTTAAACATTTAGGAACCTGAATTTACTGGATTTTTTAGCATTTTGTAGGACACCAAAAATAAGTATGAATAAAAATGCCAATGTTGATTGCATACATTTCTGTTTATTTATATGTAATGTGCATTTGCGTTTTTTTTTTTTTTTTTTTTTTGAGACAGAGTCTTACTTTGTTGCCCAGGCTAGAGTGAGTGCCGTGGCATCAGCTTAGCGCACAGCAACCTCAAACTTCTGGGCTCAAGCAATCCTACTGCCTCAGCGTCCCGAGTAGCTGGGACTACAAGCATGCGCCACCATGCCCGGCTAATTTTTTCTCTCTCTATATATTTTTAGTTGTCCAGATCATTCTTTCTATTTTTTTAGTAGAGACAGGGTCTCGCTCTTGCTCAGGCTAGTCTCAAACTTCTGACCTTGAGCAATCCACCCGCCTCGGCCTCCCAGAGTGCTAGGATTACAGGCGTGAACCCCTGCACCCGGCCCAATTCTATTTTTTAAAGGCCAATTTTGATATCTGGATTTTCTTCCTCACAGCCTCTTCCTTGCCTAGCACAGTGTTTGCTGAATGGATCGGTCTCAAGCTGGAAAGAACAATGAATGTATTAGAATTGCCAAAGGTCAGAAACTGAAGCATTTCATATCATAGGTCTGAGTTCCAGAAAACCATGAAATTCCTGAGGTCTTTGGAGACACTGGCATTCAAAGAGGTTGGATTATCTCAGCTTCCTTTTAGGTCTGGGGAGACTGCATTGTGTTGTAAAAATTTGCAAGAATAAACACACTCACACACCCCACCTATGAAAACCATGCATTCTCAGTGACTTCTGCCAGTATCCTTCACAATACCATACTCACCCCACTGAGAGGGATCCAGAAGGGCCCCTTAATACACCACTGTGAGAGAAGAAAACACACTGGTTATTTCCCCCCCCCCCCCCCCGTTTGTTTGCTTGTGAAGGCTAAGAAAACATTCAAGCTGATGGCTTCTCTCAACCAGTTGAACCAAGGACAGAATGACAGCAAATAAGAATTGCATTGACCTCAAGTCCAAAGATGACGCCCTTCTTGAAAGAAATACTTATTTGAATGTGTCTGTATAATCTTAAGATAGGGGATGAGGGCATCTGAGCCCTGTGGGCACCCAGAATTGGAGCAGGTCTTGTGTTCTTCCAGCCAGGATGCCAGGTTGGCCGCAGAAATGCACCTGTAGGAATCAGACATACTATGGAGATGCTGGGGCCATATCAGCAATCACCCTGAGACTGCACGGTCCACTGCTGCCACACACTTCCCCTCCTGGGCCCCGATGGGACTCTGGAGGCATCCAACAGGAAGAGTGGCTATTCCACTAGACAACCTCCTCAGAACCATTTATAAAGTTATATGACCTTGGAGGCCCAGTCCTCCAAGCACATAGACTCGGGCCTGGAAGTCACCCCAAAGCCACCTCATTGTTGTGCCTGATCATAAGAAAAGATAGATTTCATAAGTGAAACTTCCACTTATCCCTTTAAGCTCTAAAATGCCTCTAGTAAGCTATTTTTGAAGGAAGTGTTTCTAAACTGTGTTATCTACTAACCCGTTTTATTAAACAAATGTTAACATAACTCAACTGTTTCTTACTAAACTTAACATCATCCTCAAGCTTCAGTTTTCCCTCCATCTCTATGAAACGGAGAAAACAATAGCCCTGACCTTATAGAGTTATTTGTCAGAATTGAATGAGACATGACATATAAGGTGCTCAGCACAGTGCCTTACCCACCATCGGTGTTAAATAAATAGCAGCAGGAACCAGAATGCCATCAGATGTTATCTCTGCTGGCAACACAGTGACGGTCTCCTACAGCTCCCTGCCAAACTCCCATTCATATTGCTGTTTCTTATCCGCTATGTACTGGGGAAAAATCAAACATGTCCAGAACTATGTTGATATGCTCAATTAGAATCAATGCAAGTCCAAGGGAACACTTCAGTGTATATCTGTGTGTGTTTTTACTGATCTGCAGAGACTCCCCACCCAGGAATAGAGTCTGTGTTTTGAAGGGATGAATATATTTTAAATCAGCTCTCTAGGGTCTGGATGAGTAAGCTGTTACTGTACTTATTATTCCCTGCATATACAAGGTCATATTTCTCTTTAATAAAGTACTTTTAATCACATATCTTTAAGATCTTGCCGGGAAGTTACTTTTTCCACCTCCTGCCTGAGAAACACACTAGAGGACACTGGAAGTGATGTCATCAACATAAACCAAAGCCATGGCTCCTTGGAGGACCATCCAGACATAGAGATACCAGCTGCATGTCAAGCCAAGAGAAATCTCTAGTCTTAGCTATGCAAAACAAACTCACAGGGGAATAAATTTACCGCTGGCTCTGTAAGTAGATAATGGAAAACAATGATGTGTTTCTGGGTTGGATGTTTGGCACTGGTTGACTTCATCCTAAGAGGATCACTGATATCATGTGTCTGTTATGAAACAAGACAGATATGGATATGCTTTTGTAGTGAACTGTGGTTGATTTTTTCCACCTTAGGACCATTCACCCTTCTTTTGGTAACAGTACTCCAGTCCAGAAATGGGCATGTGACTTAAGCCTGGCTAATCAGAGCAACATACCCTAAAGGGATCAGAGCAGCATCTGAATCCCTGAAGGGATCACAGTGATTTGTTCAGATATAAATATTTCAGTCAATGAAAGCCCTTTGGAGCTAACAGGAAAGGGTCTCTTTCTAACCTGAAGAGGCAAGCCTGGAGCTACCGGTGGCCATCTTGCTACCACAGAAAGAAAGCAGGTCTGAGCCCAAGACAGAACCCTGAAAACATCATTCATCCAACAATATCAAGACTTTTCAGTTATATGTGCTAGTTCTCTTTTATTTGACTTTTTCTTGAGCCAGTTTCAGTTGGGTTTTTGTCACTCGCAACTGACAGATTTCTGATAATACAGTCCGATAATATATCTTACCAGATATATAAAATATATATATATCTTATATATAAGATCTATATATATTTCTTACCTCTGTGTGACCTCATGGTAGTCAGCCTCCAAGATGACCCTAAATAAACTTCCTACTAGTATTCACATGCTTGAGTAGTTCCCTCCCACAGACTGAATTAGGGCTGATCCGTGTGACTACAGAATACAGAAGCAGTAATGGTGTGTGGCTCCCAACGGTGGGTCAAAAAATGCATTGTAGTTTCCACCTTGGCCATTTGAATCGTCTGTCCTGGGTGAGGTTAGTCACAGTGTTGTGAGAACACCCAAGAGGCCCATGTGAAAAAGTCCCTATTGGGAGAATTAAGGCCTCCTACCAATAGCCAGTGCCAATTAGCCAGCCACAGGAGTGAGCCATCGTGGAAAAGGATCCTCCAGTCCCAGTCAACCTTTGCAAACAACCTTGCAGCTGTGACTTCAACCTCATGAGACAGCCTGAGCTAGAAAAACCCTACTAATTTGATTCCAAATTCCTGACCCATTGTGAGAGACAATAAATCATTATTGCTATTTTAAGCCACTAAGTTTTGGAGTAATTTGTTACACATTAGATAACTAACAGACTTCTGCTACTTCTCATCTCCTTCCCCTGGTGGGAAAAACAGAACACTATAATGCGTATTTCCCAGGCTCTTGTCCTTCAGAGTCTCACTCAGTTTGAGAGTTCCCAGAAGGGAGGTGATGGCCAGGTGGAATGCCTCCCACCACATGCCATCACCTTCTCTGAGTATCACCAGCCCCTCTCTAGGCACTACCATCACTTCCCCAGGGTCAGTGCCTCTGCCCAGTCACTGGGCTGTCCCCTGTCCCCAAAGCTGTCTCCATGGCAGCCCTCAAGTTCCCAAAGCAGAGTTCAGGGCTTGCCATGCCCCCTGCAAAAATGGGCTGCTTCTCTCCCTCATTCTGTTGTATCACTTTAACCTTTGACCTGCCCATGAAGCTTGGAATGTGTAATTTTGTGCATACCAAATGATATCTCAGAAGTCCAGCTGGGCCATTTTCTCTTCCATCATTGGAACAAATAACTTTTTCTTTGAAATAGAGCTGTCTAATAGAATTTTTTGTAAAGATAGAAATGTTCTATATCTTCCCTATTCAATACAGTAACCACTAGCCCCATGTGATTACTGAGTACTTGTAATGTGACTAGTGTGATATAAGAATTGAATTTTCAATCATACTTAAGTAGCCACATGTGACTAGCGCTCTCTGCATTAGACAGTCCAGCTTTAAATGCAGTGGTTGGCAAGCAAAAGACATTTTCTCTTGACCAGAGAGTCTATGCTAAGATAAATGTGATTTAAGAGCAATGCTTTAACACCAGTGTCTTACCCAAATTTAGTGGAAGTATTTCTTTTGGTTTTTACTTTTAGTACCTTTTCCCGTCTTCCCCTCAAGACTCAGACAGGAGCCTGGAGCTGACCAATCCCACCATCCTCTCAACTTGCCGTACACAACTGAACCCCAGGGATGGGTGCAGCCATCTGTCAAAGGGTACCTGCTACGATCCAGCCTGGAACCTCAGGTGGGAAAGGATGTGGAAGATTATCTAGTCCAAACGTCCACAGGCTCCTCACTGCTTATGGTTGTGTAAGTGTTGACTAAGCAGTCCCAACTCCCTGGGGTATAAACATAAAATGACTCTTATGTTTCCAATCGCTATCTTCCAGTTTGATTTGCTCTTAACAAATCAAAAACAAAAAGCTTTTCCCTTAGCACATATCGTGGGCAGATTCCCTTACTCTCTTTCATTTTCAAACACTAAACATAGGTCGGTCCACTTTAAAACCTCATTCTCATATCAAATTCAGGCTACTCTCCAGTAACGGCCCTCAGTTACTTTTGAGATCCTCCAGGTTGCTAGAGTGGGAAGGTGTAGGGAAGAAGGGGCCCCACCGTTCCCAGATGGGGGAGATCCAGCTTGGAAGGACCTTTCAGCAGTGCCCTGGTGGCACATCACACAGCCTCTTGCTTCTGGTTCCCATGTCAGTGGGCAACACTCTTGGGTGGATCCTGGCAAGACAGCTCAGGACCAGCTATTTCTCCAGGGACAGACCCCTGGCTGCCCAGTCCACTTTCCCCTGCCTGGGTAGGCAAGGGGGAGATCTGCAAGTCCACAGCTTAAGCAGATGTTCCCTGGGGAGTGAGGTGCTGCTCTCCCCTTCTTGGAACCCCTCCCCCATTTTTTTTTGCCTTGGGGCAGGAGTGGACAGTGGGGACAGGGAAGAAATCCCTTCATATTGTGAACCCTGCCCAAGGCGGGAATGGCTCTTTTCTGCTCCTCCCCATATAGAAGGACCAGTGGGGTGACAGAGATAGGAGTGGGGTTGATTGTGGAACCTAATCCATTGCCTAGGAAAGCCCCAGGGAGGCAGTACCTGGCCCTGGCTTCCTGCAGCTCTCTCTTGAACATGAGGCATTTAGCACCGTTTTGTTTCAGCTGGAACCCTAAATACCGGTCCAGAGCAGCAGGAAAACTCCCATTCCACCAACCCCACTTCCTTGTTGTCTTGGGCTAGAACTGTGGATTTTGATAAGCTACTTGGTGGTCTTGCATGAGCTTCTGGCAAAAAAGCTATGGACAGAAGCCAGCCTTGGACAGAAACTCCAGCACCAGGAGTAGTCCCTGGCTTTTCAGGGAATGTCACCCCTGTTCTGAGGTCCTCACACTGGGCAGCGACTGCCCTGCCCCCTTGCCAGGTCAGGCAAAGGGCTTCCAGAGCATTGGCCCAGGCCCGAGGGTAAAGCAATTGGCTTTCTCTGTTGACTCACCAGTGGGCAGTGGGGAAAGTTCCAGCCTAAGTATCCCTACTCCTTGGGATCAAAATGCCACTTGCAAGGAACAGACAGGGTGTGTCAGGGACCAGGGGCAGTCAAATCTCCCTGCTGAAGCAAACCTTAAAGGTGGGGTCTGGGGGCAGAGCAGGAGGCTGAGCTCAGCTGGGACTGCTGCCGTGGAGGCCTGACACAGCTGGTGGGTCAGTGTTTCTTGGGAGCAGAAAATTCTCCAGTGTCACACTTAGTCTCTGGCCCTCACATATTATCAGGCTAAACATCAAGCTATTGCCATTCTTAGTGACCTGCACATTCTGTCTGTGTCCACAGACACCTGCAGAGGCCTATGGGAGTGGTGGCTGAGGCCAGGTTCCAGAATCTACCTGCCTCCCTTGATCTAAACCACTGTGCGGTCCCAGATACATGAACCCTGCTCCCATCTCCCCAGGAGGAGAACAGCTCCTCTGCCTTTCTTTCCATTTTTTTCTCTCCTTTTCTCTCCCTCTTTTCTTTTTTAAACCCAGGAAAGAAGGGACAACTCACTCCATACTTACCATTCCCAGGGAAGCTCGCTGCATTGATTCCAAGGTGGTAGAAGTATCTTGCACTTTTCTCAGTGAAGAACAGAAAAGAAAAAAATAAAAATAAAATCTCTAGGCCATGGCTCTGGCAGTACTAGCTCCCCATGTGCACTTGAGTAAGAGAAAGAAAACAGCACCATCGCTCTTAAAGCACTAACCTCAAATCGGCTCTTGGCAGTCTTTTCGCAGCCTGAATATGTCCCTGTTCTCAATACCATCTGTTCTCACACACCTGCAACCTTTAAATAGGCCAAATGTTCCTATGACAGGTGAAAGATTTCTATAAGCAACATGGCTCATAAAGGAAATGTGGTTTCTTTAAACTTACTAGATTCTGAAACTTATTTATGATGTACAGGGAAAATATTCAAAATCTGTAACAAAAGTTATAAAACATGATTGCTTTGTCTCTTTATGAAAAGGAGGATATACAGCTGAAAGCTGGGTCAGTCTTTTTTTCCCTCTCAACTGAATTGCTTTTTCCTTGTGGTTTGGCTTTCAGAAGACTTTCTTTTTTTCTAAAAAAAAAAAAAATTCTATTGATTCTTAAAGATGAGAAGGTTTTACTCACTGCACTCAAGGTTACATCTTAATTAGAATTGTGGTGGCATTTCAGATTGTTCATTTTCTCACAACAGAGCCATGAAACAGCATTGTTCCATTTTATTTATGAGAATACTAAGGCACAAAAATTTAGGAAAATTTCCCCAAGGTCAGATTAACTGACCTAAGATTTTAAGTCATCATGCTGTCCCAGATATTTAAACAGTTCTGCCACTATTGACTTTCTGATCAGCTGTAGTAATTTCCTTTAGTTCTTAATGCCAACTCCTTGAACAATGTTATAATTTTATGTTCCCTTGGGGTAGGTTTAGATTGATAAGCATATTAACTGGAAGTGTCTTAATTTTTTTATAGTAGCTTCAGGAAATATATATGTAAAATGTGCTCAGAATTTTTTTTTTTTACATATATCATTTCTTTTCTTTTTTTTTTTTTTGAAACAGAGTCTCCCTCTGTTGCCTGGGTTAGAGTGCTGTGGCATCAGCCTAGCTCACAGCAACCTCAAATTCTTGGGCTCAAACAATCCTCCTGCCTCAGCCTCCTGAGTAGCTGGGACTACAGGCATGCGCCACCACACCCAGCTAATTTCTTTCTATTTTTAGTAGAGACGAGGTCTTACTCTTGCTGAGGCTGG
>CAUYSK010003484.1:0-26210 GCA_963575035.1 Avahi laniger | reverse complement strand
GGCATGGTGGCGCATGCCTGTAGTCCCAGCTACTCGGAAAGCTGAGGCAGGAGGATCGCTTGAGCCCAGGAGTTTGAGGTTGCTGTGAGCTAGGATGACGCCACGGCACTCTAGCCGGGGCAACACAGTGAGACTCTGTCTCAAAAAAAAAAAAAATATAGAATTGAGGCACTGGGCACCACGATTGCTCATGCCTGTAACGCCAGCACTTTGGGAGGCTGAGGCGGGAGGATTCTTTGTGGGCAGGAGTTTAGACCACCCTGAGCAAGTGCAAGACCCCATCTCTACTAAAAAAGAATAGAAAAATTAGCTGGATGCAGTGGTGTGCGCCTGTAGCCCCAGCTACTCAGGAGGCTGAGGCAGGTGGATCCCTTCAGCCCAGGAGTTGGAGGATGCAGTGAACTATGATCATGCTATTGCATTCTAGCTGGGGTGACAGAATGAGACTCTGTCTCAAAAAAATAAATACTATAATAAATAAATAAAAATATAGAATGTAAATATGTAACAAAAATGGTATGTAAATTGTGAAGTGAAAAATGGTAGTATCTAAGGAGGAGGGTAATGATATTGATTAATATTAATTAATAGTTTTATTTATTTTTATTTTATTTATTTTAGAGACAGGGTCTCTAGAGACAGTGGTGCAATCATTGCTCACTGCATCCTCTAAGTCAAGTCAAACATTAATTAATATTTGATAAATTAACAATGCATTTTTAATTTCTAGTGAACTACTAAAACAGCAGACATATTTTATATGATCCATAGTAGTAGTGACAAAGAGAGAGGAAGGGGAGGAGGGAAAAAAAGAAAAAAAAGAGAGAGAGTAATAGAGTTAAAAATAAAAGGCAATAAAAGAATGGAAAAGAGCTATAGTGACAAATGGAAAACACAAAACTGGATGGTAACTTCAGCTGAAAATGTATCAGTAATTGCATTAAATTTATTAGAACCTAAAGGCTTTCCTTAAAAGACAAGCACTTCTTATTGGATTTTTTTTTTAATTTGACTAATGTTTCTCTCTCTTCTTCTTCTTTCCCTTCCCTTCCTATCCTGAACAATTTGTTCCAAAAGCCATTAGGTGAGGCATCTGTCTGTAGAGGGAGGCGGGGCAGATATGGTACCCCAGAGTGGGGTGTCATAGTCTGAGCATGGTGAGAAGACTGTACACATAGTACATGGTACATGGAGGGCTGTCCCACATGGGGTTTTACAGTCCAAGAACAGTTAGGAAGGCATCCACATGGGAGCAAACCACACATGGTATCCCTAGTGTGATGAGGAGAGCACTGAGGGTGCAGGGGGGCAACTGGCATGAAGTGTCAGAGCCTCAGTAGAGTGAGAAGGGTTTCCACAAGGGAGACCTGCTGGCATGTTGTATCAGAGCCTGAGCAAGTTGAGGAAAGCCTACAGGAAGAGCAGACTCAGAGTGTCAGAGCCATGGGGCTTTTTAACAGACTTCCAGGGGCTCCAGAAAATGGGATTATCAAGCACAGACAAAAATTAAATACTGTATCCACATAGTCCAAAAAGATAAAAGACAGGATCTAAAATTTCAGGAAAGAAGTAGAAACTATTAAACAAAAAAAGAGAATAACATCTGAAAGGAACCAAATAGAAATTCTAAAACTGAAAACACAATAATTGAAATTAAGAATTCAATGGACGGTTTTGGTTTTTTTGTGTTTTTCTGGTTGTTGTTGTTGTTTTAATTGAGATGAGGTTTCACTGTGTTGCCTGGGCTAGAGTACAGAGGTGTCATCATAGCTCACTGCAACCTCAAACTCCTTGGTTTAAGCAATCTTCCTGCCTCTGCCTCCAGAGTAGCTGGGACTACAGGCGTGCCACTAGGCACAGCTGAGTTTTTTTTGCTGTTTTTTTTTTTCCTTTTTTTGTAAAGATGGAGTCTTGCTGTTCCCCAGGCTGGTCTAGAACTCCTGGCCTCAAGCTATCTCCCTCCTAAACCTCCCAAAGGGCTAGAATTATAGGCATGAGCTAGTGTACCTTGGCCTGGTTTTTTTGTTTAGTTTTGTTTTTTTGTTTTTGCTTTTGTTTTGAGACAGAGTCTTGCTCTGTTCCCTGGGCTAGAGTGCCATGGCGTTAGGCTAGCTTACAGCAACCTCAAACTCCTGGTCTCAAGCAATCCTTCTGCCTCAGCCTCCTGAGTAGCTGGGCCTACCATGCCCAGCTAGTTTTTAAATTTTTTTGTAGAGACTGGTTTTCATTATGTTGCCCAGCTAGCTGGTCTCCAACTCCTAGCCTCAAGCCATCCTCCAGCTTCAGCCTCCCAAAGTCCTGGGATTACAACTGTGAGTCACCGCTTCCAGCCTCAATAAATTTTTTCTTCCTTCCTTCCTTCCTTCCTTTCTTTTTTCTTTTCTTTCTTTCTTCCTTTCCTCCTTTCTTTCCTTTTCTTTCTTTTCTTTCCTTCCTTTCTCTTCTCTTCTCTTCTCTTTTTTTTTCTTTTCTTTTGAGACAGGGTCTTGCTTTGTCACCCAGGCTAGAGTGCAGATCATAGCTCACTGCAGCCTCAAACTCCTGGGCTAAAGTGATCCTCCCAAGTAGCTGAGACTATAGGTGCATGCCACCATGCCCATCTAATTAATTTTTCTTTTCTTTTCTTTTTTTTTTTTTTTTTTGAGACAGGGTCTTACTCTGTCGCCCTGAGTAGAGTGCAGTGGAGTCATTGTAGCTCACTGCAACCTCCAGGAGGTCTCGAACTCCTGAGCTCAAGCAATCCTCCCACCTTGGCCTCCCAGAGTGCTAGGATTACCTCTCCTGTCCTCCAATAAGCTTTTGTTTTTTTTTTTTTGAGACAGAGTCTCACTTTGTTGCCCTGGCTAGAGTGAGTGCCATGGCGTCAGCCTAGCTCACAGCAACCTCAGACTCCTGGGCTCAAGCCATCCTATTGCCTCAGCCTCCCAAGTAGCTGGGACTACAGGCATGTGCCACCATGCCCGGCTAATTTTTTCTATATATTTTTAGCTGTCCAGTTAATTTCTTTCTAATTTTGGTAGAGACGGGGTCTCGCTCTTGCTCAGGCTGGTCTCGAACTCCTGAGCTCAAACAATCTGCCCGCCTCAGCCTCCCAGAGTGCTAGGATTACAGGCGTGAGCCACCGCGCCCAGCCCCAATAAACTTTTAAGAAAATTAAAAGTTGGGGGTCAAAAAAAGAATCCTATCTGGACACCTCCAGGGGTGTGAATCAGCCATATGGTTTTCCAAAGTTAACTGTTAGCCAGAAATATCCATAACAGTCTTTCAACAACAGTAAAAACATTAACTTGTATAAATTTAGGCATCCTAAGATCCCCTGAAGGCTCTTGCAATTTCTATCAATTAACAATTGCATTCCCAGAGGAGTCTGGAGACAAAATGGTACCTTGAAAGGGGAAGGAAAAAAGGAAGAACAGGTCATAAGCTTTGGACCGCAGGTAGCCAAAGGAGAGAATGTATTTGGTGTGTGCCACATCTTTGCTTCCTTCAATGACACCTTTGTTGATGTCACTCATCTTTCTGTCAAGGAAACCATCTGCTGAGTGACTGGTGGGATGAAGGTGAAGGTTGACCGGCATGAATTCTCACCATGTGCTGCCTTGTTGGCTGCCCAGGATATGGCCCGGAGGTGCAAGGAACTGAGCATCACTGTCCTGCACATCAAACTCTCGGCCACCAGAGGAAATAGGACCAAGACCCCTGCACCTGGGGCCCAGTCAGCCCTCAGAGTCGTGACCCGCTGGGGTATGAAGATGGGGCCGATTGAGGAGGTCACCCCCATCCCCTCCAACAGCACCTGCAGGAAGGAGGGTAGCTATGGTTGCAGTCTGTGAACTGGACTTCTCACAATTTTTTCTGTTAATAAATTGCCTTCGTGTAAAAAAAGAATCGCATTCCCTAAAACATCTGGCCTCCAAGTCCTTCCTAGATCTATCAGGCAGTGAAGTACATCCTTGGCAACTATTTTGGGCAGCTGATTTTAAAAATTTGGTTTGTATCCATTAAAATACAGGAAAAAATTTTGGGACTAAGCCTTAGATGAAAGATCAAATGTCACTTCTAATATGAACGGGTTGGTCCTCATTTGTATGGTTTTTAGTAAAAAAAAAAAAAAAGGAAAAAACGAAAGAAAAAGAATGCTGTCCTTTTGAAACTGAAAAAAAAAGCAACAACACGGGTTGGTGATTGCAGAGCTCTGACGGAAGTACGGAAAGCACTAGGGGGAAAGAAATACGCTGCTGACCTCTAGTGCGTAAAAGAAGAATTACAGGCCGGGGGCCGTGGCTCACGCCTATAATCCTAGCACTTTGGATGGCTGAGGAGGGAGGCTCGCTTGAGCTCAGGAGTTTGAGAACAGACTGTGCAAGAGTGAGACTCCCTAACCCTGTCTCTACTAAAAATAGTAAAAATTAGGTGGGCGTGGTGGCAAGTACCTCTAGTGTCAGTTACTCAGGAGGCTGAGGCAGGAGGATCGCTTGAGCCCAGGAGTTTGAGGTTTGCTGTGAGCTAGGCTGAAGTCACGGCACTCAGCAATGAAATGAGACTGCCACACACACACAAAAAGAATAATAATTACTTTTCCCACTCAGACCCAAAATGAAAGTACTGTCACTAAATACCACTGGCAGGTTGGTCACTGATTTTACTGGTATAAGGAGAATGTGCAGTCAAGTTTAAACCTTTTACATTCATTATGATCATAAATATATTTTGATGCATTGCTATTTTATCCTTTTTTCGTTTGTTTACCATGTTTTTTCTTTGCTTTTCTCCTCTACTGCCTTCTGTTCAATTAATAGTTCTTTTTTTTTTTTTTTCCCAGAGTCTCACTCTTTTGCCCGGGCTAGAGTGCCATGGTGTCAGCCTAGCTCACAGCAATCTCAAACTCCGGGGCTCAAGCAATCCTTCTGCCTCAGCCTCCCGAGTAGCTGGGACTACAGGCATGCGCCACCATGCCCGGCTAATTTTTTCTATATATTTTTAGTTGGTCCGATTAATTTCTTTCTAATTTTAGTAGAGACGGGGTCTCACTCTTGCTCAGGCTGGTCTTGAACTCCTGAGCTCAAACAATCCACCCGCCTCGGCCTCCCAGAGTGCTAGGATTACAGGCGTGAGTCACCACGCCCGGCCTTCAATTAATAGTTTTATTAATATTTCCCCTTGACTGGCTCGGAAGCTATGAATTATATTTCTTTTATTTTATTTTTTATTTTTTAGTGACAGAGTCTCACTCTGTCACCCAGGCTAGAGTGCAGTGGCATCATCATAGCTCACTGCAACCTCAAACTCCAGGGTTCAAGGGATCTTCCTGCCTTAGCCTCCCTAGTAGCTGGGACTACGTGTACCACCATGCCCAGCTACTTTTTCTATCTTTTTGTAGAGACATGCTCTTATTTGTAGGTCTTGTTCTTAGACTAATCTCAAACTCCTGGCCTCAAGCAATCCTCCTGTCTTGGCCTCCCAAAGTGCTAGGGTTACAAGTGTGAGCCACCACACCTGCCTAAGCACTTTTAGAAGTTACACTAAAATTTATTTTACACGCCTTGAATAAACTTTTCTGTAACAAAATCCTGAGTTATTCAGTGTCTTTATCTTCCTCCCAAATAAGACCTGATTCTTCCTCCTGAATCACAAGTGGGCATGATTACCCTATGGGTTGATTCTATTCTTATTGCTGGGGGCAAAGTCACAAAATGGCATTCAGTTGTGGTCAGTGAAACATAAGGAGTCTCTTGAGATTCTATGAGCACTGCTAAAGCCGTCTTACTAGAAACTTGAGGATAAGGCCTACTCTGAAGATGGGAAAACAGAACCTTAATGACACTATTGAACCATGAGGCCTGCCCTGCTTGAGGCCTTCCTATTATGTGAGACAGTTCATTTCCTTGTACTTTAACACATTAACTGCCATGTGAGTTGTATTTAACTCATGCTAGTTTTGAGCCCGGGGCCTTGTGAAGCATATGTAACTCACAGGTCTCTTCACTTTGGGGACCTCGAGAGCTATTTCTCAAGTTGCATATAACTCATGCACAGAAAACAGTAAAAAATACCAAATTTTTCATTAAATTAGAAAGGATTGTTTTGTTTTTGAAGTTTTTATTCTATTTTCATAATAAAACACCGTGGTCCTAAGGAAAAAACTTTTTGTTTAGTGTGGCAATGTGTTAAACCAGCTTTAAGTCAGGGTTTTTGTTCCTTGCTGCTCAAAGCATTCCAAATGACATAGATAGACCCTTATATACTCTTTCATTTTTATTTACTATTTTAATTCCATCTTTTATTTTTTCACAAAAACTTGTTTGAATAGTCAGTAGTAAGTTAAAATTTATCTATATATATATATTTTTTTTTTCCACTGAGGCATTTTATTTGCAAGTATGTATTACATCCCTAGAAAAAGAATCCCAGAATTTTCCCTCCTGTGTGTTTTCTTCTTGCTTCTTCATGGTCCATGATGCCAGCTGAAGTTGTCAGTACAATGAAACCAAACTGGTGGGATGGGAGCAGATTATTCTGCCATTTTTCTAGATCTTTGAGTTGCACATCAAATCTGGGGCTGATCACTCCACACTTGTTTAACCTGCCTGTGAGGTTCACAACAATTTTCCCAGCTCTGTGATCATCAACGATTTCAAATTCGCCAATGTAGCCATGCTTCATCATCACAGTTAGAAACTGGACGATGACTTTGGAGCACGGCCTGATAAGAACCTGGCGTTTGCCTCTCTTTTCGGCATTGTTGATGCTCTTAAGAGCATCAGCCAGGACATTCATGCGCACCATTATGGCGGCACGGAAAGATGGCGGAAAGACTAGCTATATATTTTACTAATATCAGTGTGTATCATTGTTTATTATATCTCTCTCCTTTCCACTGGGTTAATTTTTCTTCTTGCAAAGTACATTCTTTAGTTAGTTCTTTCAGAAAGGGTCATTTGTTGGGACCATCTCTTATTTACTAAATAACTGAAAATCTCTTTATCTTTTCTTCACTCTAGAAAAATAGCTTAGTTAGGTATAGAATTCTAGGTTGACAATTATTTCTCTTCAGCAAATTGAAAATTATTCCATTGTCTTCTGCTATGTATTATTGTTGGGAAGAATGTTGTCAAATTGTTCTCCACTGTAGGTTTTGTTCCTTTTCCTTCTAGTAGTTTTTTTTTTTTTTTTTTGAGACAGAGTCTGGCTCTGTTGCCCGGGCTAGAGTGCCATGGCGTCATCCTAGCTCACAGCAACCTCAAACTCCTGGCCTCAAGCGATCCTCCTGCCTCAGCCTCCTGAGTAGCTGGGACTACAGGCATGTACCACCATGCCCGGCTAATTTTTTCTATATATTTTTAGGTGTCCGATTAATTTCTTTCTAATTTTAGTAGAGACGGGGTCTCGCTCTTGCTCAGGCTGGTCTTGAACTCCTGAACTCAAACAATCCGCCTGCCTCAGCCTCCCAGAGAGCTAGGATTACAGGCGTGAGCCACCACGCCCGGCCCAATAGCTATATTTTTAATTTCCGGGATTTCTAATTGCTTCTTAAAATATTTTCCTGTTACCATTTCATTTCTGCCAACTTTTATTTCATATACATATAGTTTTTTTTAAATAGACAGGGATCTTGCTATATTGCCCAGGCTAGACTTGAACTCCTGGGCTCAGGTGATCCTCCCAACTCATCCTCCCAAGTAGCTAGATCTACAGGCAAGCACCACAACACCAGTTAATTTTTCTTATTTTTTGTAGAGATAGGGTCTTGCTGTGTTGCTCAGGCTGGTCTGGAACTCCCAGCCTCAAGTGATCCTCCCGCCTCAGCCTCTATAAGTGCTATAGGTGTGAGCCACTGCACCAGGCCCCATTCATGGTTTTTAAAAAGCCTATATGTTGGTCATGGTTAACAGTGACGGCTATACATTCTCTTTCCAGTTTTACTAATAAATATTTTATAAGATTGAGTATAACTGAATTGTACGTCTTGGCTAATGATATTAACCAGAGCTTCTGTCAGAAATTACTAATTTTATAACACAGTGTTTAATGCATACCCCAAAATGTGATGCTCCAAATTCCCCTATCTCTGCATTTGAACCCAAAAATTCACCCAAGGCTTTGAAAGAAGTCCATATATAAATGAAATATATTTATGTTTTGATATTGCAATGATAAGATACCAAACTTAAAATATTGATACAAAGGTGTTAGGGTGTGAAGTCTCTATGTAGGTGAGAAAGAATTCTCCGACAGAGTTTAGGATAGAAAGAATCGCAGTTTATTTATTCTCTCCCAGAGAGAGAGCACAGCATGAGAAAATAGCCAGACTCAGGCCCTCAGGCCAAAGGACTTTGAGTCTTTATTGGGGCAGACTGAGGAGGGGTAAGGGGGCATTTATGACAGTAGCGCAATTAGCAGAAGACCCCTGAGAAACTGTTGTGTTGGCTTTTTGTTTCTCATGTAGCAGATTGACAACATAAATTAGTTTCTTCTTTCCTCCTGATAATGGGAGGCATCCGGTGCCGTCTCTTCTGCGGGGTGGGGAGGAAGTTCGCATTGGGAACTTTTCCCAGGCTGTTTAAACAATACTCAAAAACCTTTTGGCTGGGCGCGGTGGCTCACGCCTGTAATCCTAGCACTCTGGGAGGCCGAGGCAAGGAGGATCCCTCGAGGTCAGGAGTTCGAGACCAGCCTGAACAACAGCGAGACCCCCATCTCTACTAAAAATAGGCACAAATTAGAAATTAACTAAAAATATATACAGAAAAAATTAGCCGGGCATGGTGGCACATGACTGTAGTCCCAGCTACTCAGGAGGCTGAGGCAGGAGGATTGCTTGAGCCCAGGAGTGTGAGGTTGCTGTGAGCTAGGCTGATGCCACGGCACTCTAGCCCAGGCAACAGAGTGTGACTCTGTCTCCAAAAAAAAAAAAACAAAAAACCTTTTTACATGCAGTGAATTTTTTGATGACAGTCCATCAGATAGTCTACCCTTTCCTCCCCTCGCCTGAAAACTCTTTTCTCTTTTGGAATGTGAACTCATCAGCTCTGGGGAATGTTAATGACGATTTGTACCTTCTTTTGTTGGCTCAACTTCCCTTGATTGCTAGGTAAACATCTCTATAGGCGAGAGATTCATGTTACTATCCTTAGAGGCAGAGTTTATGGTACTCTAAGTGGCTACCAGTTAGAAATTTTTTTTCTTTTCTTTCTTTCTGTTTTTTTAGGATATATTTTTATTCCTTTTTTTTTTTTTGAAGAGATGGGGTCTTGCTATGTCTCAAACTCCTAGCCTCAAGCGATCCTCCCATTTTTTTCCTCCTTGTATCTAGCAGGCAATCTGAGGGAAGATGTTTGGTGAACATGAGGCTATCCAGTTTTGTTGTTGATGTTGTTGTTTTTAATTTCAGGGTACTATGAGGGTACAAACATTATGGTTATTTTATGTCTTTGCCTCACCCAAGCGAGACTATCCAGTTTTATGGATAGTGAGACGGTTCAGTTCATGGTTATAGCATCCATTGATGACTCTTGTCTGAAATGGTTATTTCATTAGGAATTTCAAAGTGGTGATTTTTCTATTATCCTTTCAACATTTGTGGGCTGACATTTCCTTTCCCTTCCCTTTCCTTTCCTTTTATCTTCCCTATTCTTTCCCTCCCTTCCCTTCCCCCTTTCCTTTCCTTTTCCCTTCCTCCTCCCCTCCCCTTCCTTTCTCCTCCCCTCCCCTTTTCTTGACAAGAGTCTTGCTTTGTTAGCCAGGCCAGAGTGCCATGGCATCAGCCTAGCTCACAGCAACCTCAAATTCCTGGGCACAAGTGATCCTCCTGCCTCAGTCTCCTGAGTAGCTGGGACTACAGGCATGTGCCACCATGCCTGGCTAACTTTATCTGTTTTTAGTTGCCTCCTAATTTTTTCTATTTTTAGTAGAGACAGGGTCTTGCTCTTGCTCAGGCTGGTCTCCAACTGTTGACCTCAAGTGATCCTCTGACCTCAGCCTCAGAAATGTATTTTCTTATTAGCCATTAATAAGACCGTTCTTTCAAAAGGACAGGGAATAGATTTTAATTTACCCAAGAGTTTATAGTTAGGAATTATGCAATGACATTAAGGATTTATTGGCTTTTGAAAGTATGATATTAGTTTTGTGGTTATGCTGAATGAAAATCTTACACAGATGCACCCTGATATACTTACAGATGAAGGGGTATGATTTGATTTTTAAAATCTGTCGTGGTGGGCATTAGAGGATAGGGACCTATAGATGAAGCAAGACTGGCCTTCAGTTGATAACTGTTGAAGCTAGGCGATGGGTACGGGTGTTCATTATTCATTATACTGTCAGGAACTGTACAGGTGCAGGTTTGGAATTTTACCCTATTTACAAGCTAAACTGTTAGTGAGCCTGTTATTATTTCATGGATGCTGGCAGAAGACACAAGATTTCTGGTTCAGACACAAAAAACCTTCATCACAGCAAAAGGAGCAGCCAGCACTTCATGTTGGTTTGCAATAGTTTTCTATCCCCTAAATCCCCCAGGTGGGTGATGCTTTAAAGGGTCCATATCGCTGCCTGCTTACACTGTGGCTTGCATTACCAGAGAGGAACGCTGTGTGGGAGATTCAGTTTTTAAAGCAAGTAGAAGCAAAGTCGGCTCTTAGTCTTGGAGGAGACAGTACTTTATCCCTCAAGTTTGCTTGCTGAAAAACAACTCTGAAAAATAGCCCATGTAGGAGTAGCTAGGGCCTAGAATTTTTGATATACCCAACAAGAACTTGCAAGGATGCTCAGCATCCATGGCAGATTCCCTCTCCTAACATATACTATCTCTTTATTTTGTGTTTGTTTGAAATTATTCATATAGTAGAAAGTAAATTTTAAAAAGAATGTACATCTGGCCGGGCGCAGTGGCTCACGCCTGTAATCCTAGCACTCTGGGAGGCCGAGGCAGGTGGATGGTTTGAGCTCAGGAGTTCGAGACCAGCCTGAGCAAGAGCAAGACCTGGTCTCTACTAAAAATAGAAAGAAATTAGCTGGACAACTAAAAATATATAGAAAAAATTAGCTGGGCATGGTGGCACATGCCTGTAGTCCCAGCTACTCAGAAGGCTGAGGCAGGAGGATTGCTTGAGCCCAGGAGTCTGAGGTTGCTGTGAGCTAGGCTGACGCCACGGCACTCTAGGCACTCTAGTCCGGGCAACAGAGTGTGACTCTGTTTCAAAAAAGAAATGTACATCTGAGTTTAATGTATTTAAAAATGTGTACACACCTAGCACAGATGTGTTAATTGCTATCATTATAATCAAATGTCTTTCTCAGGAGCCCCACATATTCCAAATGCTTCATTTTTATTAGTTTTATTATCATATAAGAAATATACATTTTTGGCCCCCCAAAATGCAAAAATATAGAAGAATATAAAGCAAAAACTAAGGACCCTGCTCTAGCTGCCCTGTTAACAATTGTACTATATTCTTTCAGAATGTTCTATGCTTACATAAACATATGTATAAACACATGGTATTTAAAAAAATGCAGTTGAAATTACAAACATACTGGGTATAGAAGTTTCCTTTGTTACTTAACATTTCCTGGCTATTTTTCCATGTCTGCACAGATCTAACTCATTCTTTATAATTGCTGCATACTATTTCATTACATTGATGTTGCTATGGACCGAATTATGTCTGTCAAAATTCATACGTTGAAGCTCTAACTCCCAATGTGACTATATTCAGAGACAGGTCATAAGGGTGGGGCCCTAATCGGATAAAACTGTGTCCTTCTAAGAAGGTTCAGAGACACCAGAGTCCTCTCTCTGCCAGCACAGAGGAAAGGCCAGGTAAGGACACGGTGAAAATGCGGCTGTTAACAAACAAGGAAGAGATGCCTCACCAGAAACCAACCTTCACAGCACCTTGATCTTAGACTTCTAGCCTCCAGAACTGTGAGAAAATAAATTTCTCTTGTTTAAGCCACACAGTCTGTAGTATTTTATTATAGCAGCCTGAGCAGACTAATACAGATTAGATTTTATTTAATTCAGTTAGTCCCCTAATAAGAGGTATATAAGTTTTTTCTTTTTCTTTCTTTTTTTTTTTTGCTGAGACAGAGTCTCACTCTGTTACCTGGGCTAGAGTGCTGTGGCGTCAGCCTAGCTCACAGTAACCTCAAACTCCTGGGCTCAAGAGATCCTTCTGCCTCAGCCTCCTGGGTAGCTGGGACTACAGGCACGTGCCACCATGCTCAGCTAATTTTTTCTATAATTTTTAGTTGTCCAGCCAACTTCTTTCTATTTTTAGTAGAGACGGGGTCTCACTCTTGCTCAGGCTGGTCTCGTACTCCTGACATAAAGCAATCCTCCTGCCTCGGCCTCCCAGAATGCTAGGATTACAGGCGTGAGCCACCGTGCCCGGCCGGTTTTGTCTTTTTCTAACATTACAAATGATGCTGGAATGAATTTGGTTACACATAGAGGGGTATGGGTAGATAAATTCCTAGGAGCATAGTGGCAAGATCATAGCTCACTGCAGCTTAAACTCGTAGCCTCAAGTGACCCTCCCACCTCAGCCTCCTCAGTCACTGGGATTACAGGTGTGAGTCACCATGCCCGGCACACTTACATCTTAAATCTGATAGATACTGCCAAACCACCCTCTAAAAAAAGTACTACCAATTTGTAGTCCCCCCCAAGAGTGTATGAATGCTTGTTTCCCTAAACTGGAGCCAGAGTTTAAGTGTTTACTCATTCAACATTTATTGATGCAGTACGGCAGTGAAAAACAAAAAGTAATAAAAAAAGAGAAAATTAAAGGATAGAAAAAAAAAAGAAGAAATAAACATTTATTGAGTACTCACTTTTAAACAGTGCCAGGCACTGCGTAAGGTGCTGAGGATACAGTGGTGAACAAAGGGTTAAATCCCTGCCTTCACGGATCTTTCATTCTAGGGGGCAAACAGGTCATAAGAAAGAAAACACAAATAAATACATAGGTCTGGGAAGCTGCCTGAGATGACATCTGAGCAGAGACTCAGATGGAGAGAGAAAACAAATCTTATCAATACTTGAGGGAAGAAAGCTAAGAGTGTTTCATAGTTTGAATTGTCTTTTAAAAATAAGCAAGGTTGTAATTCTACTTCAAGGTATATACCTAAAAGAATTATAAACAGGTGTTCAAACAAAAACTTGTATGTGGTGTTCACAGCATTACTTCCAATAGCCAAGAGGTGGAAATAACCCAAATGCCCATCAACAAATGAATGAATAAACAAAATATGGTATATCAATAAAATGGAATATTATTCATAAAAAGGAATGAAGTACTGAAACATTCTATAACATGGATGAACCTTGAAAATATTATGTTAAAGAAGCCAGATATAAAAGGCCATATGCTGTATGATTCCATTTATATAAAATATCCAGAGTAGGTGAATCAATAGAAATGGAAAGCACATTAGTGGCCGACAGGGGCTGTTCAGAGGGAATGGGGAGTGATTGATGAATGAGTCCATATAGAGTTTCCTTTTGGGGGTGATGAAAATGTTCTGGAACTAGATAAGGACAATGGTTGCACATGTACATGTACCAAATGTCATTGAATTGTACACTTTCAAATGGTTAAAATAAGCCAAGTGCAGTGGCATGTGCCTGTAATCCCAGTGACTCAGGAGGCTGAGGTAGGAGGATCGCTTCAGCCCAGGAGTTCAAGACCAGCCTGGGCAACATAGCAAGACCCTGACTCTATAAAATAAATAAAATGGTTAAAATAGTGAATTTTATATGTATTTTGCCACATAAAAGCACAGTAAAATAAAAAAGGTTCAGCTTCATGTTTTCTTAAATTTAATGGCCATGTGTGATACATTTTTTACTGCCTGTTCACATCCAGTATCCATTTTTCTATTGGATTGTAGATTTTTAAAAATTAATCTGTAAACTCTCTTTGCATATTGGGGAAATTAATTTCCCATCTTAAATAAAACCTGAGTTTAAGGAGTTTTTCATAGTTATATAGAGATCCAAAATAGCATCATTTCACTTCAAATGGAATTGTCTAGAGTAATGAAATTGCCGTAGTGAAATGGCCTTAAAAGCCGTGTGGTTCAACTTTGGTGGTATTGAAGAATCTCCTCACTCTACAGAATCGCTAGCAAGTGGTCCTTGATGACTTCAAGAAAGCAGAGAAAGGGAGTATTTAACCTTTTTGAACTCTACCAACTTTGAAGTACCTACAAAATTCCCTAAAAAATATTAAACATGAGGAAAAAAAACAAATGACACACTCAAATGGGGCAACTGAAGAGGATTTATTAATGGAATTATTTACAGAAAGTGTGGGCAGATTTAAAGGAATCCAGAAAAGGATAGTGAAATACCCTAGGTCTGTCAACAGTGAGGAGTCATAATCTCTTCTAAGCACTTGGAAAGTAGTTTGGAAGTGTAAGAGAGGTCCTAGATCTCACTCCTCAAGGCTTTAGACCCCATGACAGAAAATTATGTACTTCTCCCATCCTATTTTCTGTGGCTTGATGGCCTAGGTTATGGATTCTACTTCAATATGTAAAACAAAACAAAAAACTGGTTCTACCAACAACCCAAAGATATCAAAGAAAAATAACCTAAGTGGCATGAGTCCACAGGACAAGAATCTGATGGAGGGAAGCTGTTGTCCAGGCACCCCTAGAAAACTTAGATGGCATTGGGAACACAAGTATAATGCCAAAGAGGCTAATGTTTTAGTTGGGGAAGACAGATCAAAGAAATACTTTAAGTGCTACCACATAGGGAAGAATAAACTATTACAGGAGCTCAAAGTAGGTCCTTGAAGAATGAACAGGAAAGTGTCAGAAGTTTCTAGAAAGAGATGTTAACAAAAAATGAAGTCTAGGGACTGGACATAGGAAGATAAGGCAGTGATAAGGGCATGAACAGGGAACAAGAGGTGAAATATATGGGAAGAAGAAAAGATATTAACTGGCACTCACGTTAATATAAAATGGATCATTTTATCAGCCTTCCCAGATATAACTTTTCATTAAGAAAAGTCCAAGACTCAAGAATAAAGAAAAGGCCAAGAGGGTGGGAGGAAGGGAGAAAAAAAATAAAGGTCTTCAGAGAGAAAACTAAAAACCTAACTGTGCAACAAGGAAAAGTACTTAGGGTCCGCTACGTAAGCCTCTTTATTTCCGTTAATTTTTCTATTGTGGTAAGATACCTTTTTTTTGAGACTAGGTCTCAAGTCTGTCACCTGGCTGCAGTGCAATGGCACAATCACAGTTTACTGCATCCTCAAACTCCTGGGCTGACAGGATCTTCCTGCCTCAGCCTCCTGAGTAGCTAGGATTACAGATGTGCACCAACACACCCTGTTAATTTTTAATTTTTTGTAGAGATGGAGTCTCACTATGTTGCCCAGGCTGGTCTGAAACTCCTGGCCTCAAGTGATCCACCTTGGCCTCCCAAAGTGCTGGGATTACAGGCATGAGCCACTGCACCCAGCCTAAAATTTACCCTCCTAACCATCTTGTCAACACTTCTCTGACTTTCTAATAATAGCCATCCTAATGAGTGTGAAGTGGTATCCCATGGTAGTTCTGATTTGCATTTGCCTAATGATTAGTGAGCATTTTTTCATGTGGTTTTTGGCCATTTGTATACCTTCATTGGAGAAATGTCTATTCAAGTCTACCCCAATCCCCATTTAAGCCTCTTTTGCAGTGCTTCCTTTAGGTCTTAAGACTATTTGCATACTTTTCTTATCCTCTCTACCAGACTGTAACTTTCTTTGAAGCAGGGACCACCGTGTCTTTATCACTTCTTTTCCAACAGCATTTCAGACATAATCTGAATGAAGTTGAATCCATCTTCTCTAACTCCTGTGTCCCTTCATTATATTAATAATGCATAATCCTTTCAGTCACTATACCCGAATACACACCTTTAGCCAGGGCTCAGCCTGCTGCCCCACAATCACCCCCTCATTCCTTTCTTGCCTTTTTTACTGCTGAGCAGTTGAATCCATCGTTCTTTCTCTTAGGATCTAATTAATAACCTAGCTTCTATTTTTAAAGTCGATGCTACTTTTACACTTTCAGAATCAGCTCCCTAAAAGACAGTATTTTACTCTCCTACTAGGAATTATAAAAATGTCTTACAAAAAATAATGTCTTACAAATAGAATCAAAATCCCTTAGCGTGGCATTTCCAACTCTTTTTCTGTTCTACTTTTTTTTTTTTTTTTTCCTGTTCTACTTCTTCTAAAGCCTGCACATATATCCGACCCTCTGGTCACAGTGAACTACTGTATATTATTGGGATTTGCTCCTTGTTCCACCTGGATGTTCTTCCTTGTTCATGTGGTTCTTTCTCCTTGATTTTGCCATTCAGGAGTAATCACTCTTTTCTCTGAACCTTGCAACACTTTATACCTCTTCTCCAGCATTTATCACATTTCATTTGCTTCACACAGTTTTCTCATCTGCTCTACTAGACTCTAAGCCCCTTGAGGGCAGGGTCTTTGTATCCTCCACACCTGACATATATGTCAGCTTAGCAACTGACATATAGTGTACTCAAATATCCGTGCAGGGATCCTTACGTTCCCCACACAACATAGCTCCAAGCCCTGTTCAGAAGATGTAATAATTATTTGAATGATTAAATGATGTCCCACCCTCACTCCCCGGCCTTCTGTCCAACGTAAAAAGAAAATGATAAACACACGTGGAATTTAATTGTTTGGACACAAAAAATCACAGGATATGGCACTAATTCTCATATGTCCTCAAAGGCCACATATTAAAGCATATTCTACGTCTTCCCAGCTGCGAAATCCTGACTTAGCGTCAGACCTACACCACTGAGTTCTCTTCTTCTGAAGTTGGATTCCACTGAATTCATACTTGAGCCTAATCTAGAGGACTACAGTACATAACTGGGACAATCCCCTTTCTCACTCCTCAAGGGGAAGTGTCCAGCAACTTTGACTTGCAGTCTCCCCGAGATTAGCAAGTGCCAACTTGTCCTTTCCCTAGCGTGGTACAGTTTACAACGCACCAACACGTTGGTTTCATCCTCCCAACAATCTTGTGAGGCAAAAATGCTCACCTCCCTAAAAAGAAGACGATCAGAGATGGAGAAGAGAAGCGTGGCAACAAGCTGCGGCGGGCAAGACGGGTGGAATCCCGGAGCCCGGGCTGGAAATCGCTCCCGTCTCAGCCCTAACCCGGCCTGTTTACTCACGCCAGCAAGTGCCGGCGGTCGCGAAGAAGACACTGAGGCCCTCCCGCTCTCACACTGTCGGACGCTAAGCAGCGATGACAGTGGCGGCAGTGTGATGCCCGTCCCCGCCGACCCGACCTGGTACCTCCACGACCCCAGAAGTGCCCGCGCACGCCCGCTCCCCTCGCTACTCCGCCGGAAGTCCCGCCTGCGCCGGCCGCCGCCGCGCCCCATTGGGCCGGGTGCCGGGCCTCGCCGCAGGTTGCCCGCCCCGGGCGTGAGCCCTGGGCGGCAGCTGAGGGCCCCGGTGGGTGCCGGATAGAGACCCGCTGGGCGCGCGGGGTTGGGCTCGGGAGGCGGGTCAGTGGCGCGGGACTGGGAGCGCTGGGGCAGGCGGTGGGACTTCCGCCACGGGACCCGGAAGGGGCCGCGCCGTCGCTGGTGGGAGTTGTAGTCCGGCCGTGGATGGGGGGGCCCGCGGCTCATGCGCGGTGCACCGAGGCTTGTTTCACATCTGTAACAACAGGTGAATTGGGCTTTTTATTCTCCCCTTTCGTGCCCCCTTGAGGAGCCTGGTGCGGCCGGGGGTGGTCGGCGCGAGGAGGGGACACGGGTCTGACTGCCGGCCTGGCGGAGAGTGGGGCGGAGAAGCCGGCGGGCCCGAGAAGCAGGCCGGGCATCCTAGGCCTGCCCGGGAAGCCGGCCCGGCCGAGCCTTGGGCAGCCAGGCCTCGGCCTGCCGTTGCCATGGAGCCGGGGCGGGGGCGGGGGCCAGACCGGTCCGCCAGGGCGGGCCTCGCAGCCAGGGCCTCTGCGGAGGCAGAGGCCGCTTCATTGGCGAAACGACGCCTTCGCCTCAGGGGATGCTCCATTTCCCCAAGGCAAGGCCTGGAAGAAGACCCCGGAGTGCCCGAAGACCTTTGTCTGCCCCTCCTCCCCTCCGTGCTCCCTGGACCGTTCGTCCATAGGGAGGCCTGATGCATTCTGGCCCCCCTGGTTTGCCCCTTTTTGCACCGACCTTGTCACTGGGGGAGGCCAAAGGGTGAGGTGTTCTTTGTTTGCTGGTGGTAACTTGCCCCATTTAGCAGTGGAAGACCAAATGCATGTTGGGTCCTTTGTTTGCAGTGAACTGGAGTCCCAGGGGTCCTCAGAACCCCCAAGCCAGGAGCATGGCGTCAGCATGCTGTCTAGCTAGTCGTCGTGTAGCAACACTGGCCACTTGAATAGCGATTTTGCAAGCCAAAGTCTGTCCCACTTTACAGCCCCAATCCATGGGGGCTTGCCATACACTGTAGTAGGTAGACTGCAGACGCCAGTTGCAGGCTTTCGACCTGGTTTTGGTTGCAACTTACTGGTCAGAGTGAAATGAGACGTTATCTGATGGTTTCCCTTGCAGTTTCTTGTAAGGCGATGACCCCACAGTCACTGTGTATGGGTCTTGACTACATTTTGTAATTTACCCTTAAATCTTGTAGTTTTGGAGTTTCTAGGAGGATGGACTCTTTCAGATACATATATAAAACAGCGCTCTTTACATGTGTAGCTGTTTAATGTGCAAAACTACATCTTTGCTGCCTTTTCTACCTGTGTAGAATGTCCCTTTATCCCCAAAAGATAGTTACTCTTCAAGTGTTTTAATTTTTGTAGCTATAGTCCAAAATTTTATCAGCTGTTGGACCCTTTTTGCCCCTTTCAGCCTTTGAAGATGTCATTATAAAATGTTATCTCAAGGAATGAACCATGGTACATTTAGGTGACAGCATGATACCCTGGAAATAAGAGATGTAGTGCAGTAAAGAGTTGAAAGCTTTGGAGTCAGAATACTTAAATGCAAATTGCCATTCTGCCCTGAGGCACATATGGGATTTTAGGCAAGTTGCGTAACCTTTGGTACTTCAATTTCTTTCTCTGGGAAAGATGATTCCTACCTCACTGGGTAGTTGCATGGATTAAATGAGATAAAGTCTATGGAAGTACTTTGTAAACTGTAAAAATGGTATTCAACATTGACTTGTTATTTTCCCAATCTGGAAGAGCGATATAGTTTCTTTATCTACCTTAAATAGATTTATATTATAGTCATTATGGGATTAGAACTCAAAACTGAAATCGATTTTGCTCTAGTGGAAAAAATGCTTTTCAGGTCTACAAGCCTTTCTTTGCCTTGACATCTCCTTCTTGGTATCTTACAGGTGCTGGTGTAGGACAGCTCACAATTTGATGGGTCTAGAATGGGTCATGGCAGGTCCTGAAGTGAGGCCATTGTGTCTAGTGTGTGTGTTTCATGCCACTAACAAAACTTGTCCTTGTTGTTAGAGTTAGTAAATGAATTTCAATGATTGGAGCAACTTTCTTTCCCTGAGGGGGTCTCCACTCTGGTGACCCAGCACTGTACTTCCCAGGAGGGGCCCAGCCTCGTGATGAGGAATAGCAAGGAGAGAATTCAGCTCCAGTTCAAAAGCCTACAAAATCTGAGACTGTCACTGCTTTTATAAGGTAAGTTGATTTAGCCATGTACACAGAGCAATGGTGGATCTCGTGCTCGGGCACACTATAAAACAAGAAGCATGTGTTAAATCCATTTGTGACTGTCTTGGAAGAGGGGTATCATTTTTAATTAGTCTTTGTGGAATCTCTCCATCCTGGACTCATCCCATAGTGACTCTACCCAGAGTTAAGTTGTGTTTCATTATGTAAGAAATCTTGACATAATAGAATTTTATTTATCTCTAAATTATTTAAGAAAGACATTGAATTACAAAGGGTTTTAACATTACTGCCTTACAAGGAAGATAGCTTTTTCTGGATCTCTATGACATGTTCTATAGCTCTGTAAAATGTCTCTAAAAGATCCTACCTTGAATCTCATTCTGCATTTTTTAGACTATTACAGGAGAAGAATGGTATGTGAGCCTAGATTGGCATGAATCAGGGACTTTTTTTTTGAGTCTTGTTCTGTTGCAGGACTAGAGTGCCATGGCATCAGCCTAGCTTATAGCAACCTCAAATTCCTTGGCTCAAGCGATCTTCCTGCCTGAGCCTCCAGAGTAGCTGGGACTACAGGTGTGCACCACCATGCCTGGCTAATTTTTTCCATTTTTGATAGAGATGGAGTCTCACTCTTGCTCAGGCTGGTGTTGAACTCCTGACCTCAAGGGATCCTCCTGCCTTGGCCTCCCAGAATGCTAGGATTACAGGCTGAGTCACCACACCCCGGTCTAGATCAGGGTTTTTTTAAAAGCAAAATCAAGAGTCCATTTATAAGCAAATTAACTTATAATTTCTTAGCAATAAAGTATTGCTTCTTATATCGTAATCACTTAAGATGTTTTAGATTTTATAATATTTAGGTTTTCTTTAAAATTAGAATCCCAAATTGTACCCTTTTTATTTTAATTTGTATAGAAGGACTCTATAGAATATATCTTCTTAAAGTAAACTGTGCCATTTTTGATATCGTATTGAAGTTTTCTCTCTGAGCTACCATATCCTATCTGGTGTCCTTCAGGGAGAGGAGGTCATTAGGGCAGACCTGCTGTGGACCTGAAAGCTTGGCCCCAGGTCAGCCCTCCGCCCCCGACCTCCGCACGGTTTGAGAATGAGATGAAATAACAGTCAGGTGCAGGAGGCCTCAGCAGATTCCAAGTAATGTTGGACATTATCCTAATTTGCTAAAACACTGTGTAGATGTTTTTAAACTAAAGCTAGTTAAGGTTACTGTACCTAATCCAGGAGTACTATATTATTAAAAACTTCTGTAAGGCTGAGTTTGAATATTTTTTAAAACAAAATTGTTAAATCTGAGGTGTTCCTTTTGTTTTTGGTCATCTCTAGGTATATTCTTCAGTTAAATGTACTAATAAGGAAAGCGCACCAAAACATTTGGCCAATAGTTGTACTTTAATATTTGTTATTTCATAGAGACTCTGCTTTGAAAAGCTTTTTATTCTGAATCATTCTACAGTTACTCTTTTTTTTTTTTTTTTTTTTTTTAGACAGAGTCTAACTCTCTTGCCTGGGGCGAGTGCCGTGGCGTCAGCCTAGCTCACAGCAACCTCAAACTCCTGGGCTCAAGAGATCCTACTGTCTCAGCCTCCCAAGTAGCTGGGACTATAGGCATGAGCCACCATGCCCGGCTAATTTTTTTTTCTAGATATATTTTTAGCTGTCCAATTAATTTCTTTCTATTTTTGGGTAGAGATGGGGTCTCGCTCTTGCTCAGGCTGGTCTCGAACTCCTGAGCTCAGAAAGATCCGTCCACCTCGGCCTCCCAGAGTGCTAGGATTACAGGCGTGAGCCACCGCGCCCGGCCTCTACAGTTACTCTTTGATACTGTCAGTCCAATCTCATTCCTAGGGGCTTGACTAGGTTCTATGAAAACCCAGTAAGCCAATTTGTCCAGAAGGCAGTTTTCAGTCCTATTTTTTTGATGCTACGTGAGAGAAGGGGCCGATGTAGAATTTAGTTTCTTCCTGGAAGTCTCAAGGAAATCTGCGAGTGTTGTGATGAGGTAGAACTGTATGTCTCACGATGAAATGCATACCCTTCTGTTTAATAGGACTCAGGGAGTTTTAGGACAGAGAAAAGAACAAAGCTCAATTAGGAAGAAACAAAGACATGTAATTATGTTACAGTGGAGTTGGCCTTCCCATCCTTAAGACTGGGGAGCACCAGTTGGGGCTCAGTAGTGGAGAGCTTCATTTTTCTTTTCTTATGGACAGCACTCTCTGTTTATTGAAGCCTTCCTTGTGGGTTCCTGGATCAGGAATATTATCCATTGCTTCTCCATTCTCCTTCTTTTCAGGATTCCAGCTTTCCTTCCTGGCCAGAAATGTTCAGCCTGGACTCATTCAGAAAAGGTAAGAGGATAACTGTGCTTGAGACCTCATGTCTTTTCTCCCTGTGATGGGCAGCTGTGAAGGTTATGAAAATCCCTCACCAATGTATAGTCCTCAGACCTTTCTTTGGGTGATTTTCCAAAGTCCTTTCCTAGCCTTCCTCTTGCATGGTGCTCGTAACCCCATACCACCCCTTGCCCTGGCCATCGTGTACATTTGCCGCCCTCCCCACAATGCCCTCTTCCACATACTCACTGCTTATTGAAATGCTATCTATCTAGGCTAGTGTTTGTTTTACACTATCTCTTCCTTTCCTAATTCTGTCAACCAAACGCAATCTTTCTCCACCTTTCCTTAGTGTAGTGTCTATACTTTCTTGCGCTTAGTCTATTCTGAATTAATCATTGCATCATCAGATTGGAAGCTCCCTGCAGCTAGGGCCTGTTGTGCTCTTTTATCATGCTTAGTCCCTGGCATAGCATTTTGCACATAGTAAGCCTTGGTAAACACTAGTAAAAGTGGGTTGACTCATTGTCTTATTAGTGATCATAGAAACTCTGGCAAGTCTTGAAATTAGTGCTCTGTAGCAGATGGGTTGAGGGGGTTGCATAAGCAATGGCAGAATTGAGCTGTGTTAGGCCTGTAGGGCAGAGTTCAAGGTCTGCTTGCTGGAAGTGAATAGCTGGGGAGGACTTCAGGGCCGGATCTTGAGGGCTTTGTGTGTCTTTGAAACATGGTTTTTCTCCTTCAAGGGAATGAAGAGTGAAAGGCTTATAGCTCGCGTTGAAGCTGACATGTTCCTGTCTGAGCATATTTTATAAATAAATGCAAACCATAATGGAACTTCCATAACTGCTGATTAAATAGATCTTCCCAATTGTGTCTCCTCTCCAAGTTATGTTTCTAGAGGCCTGGGAAACCATGGCCAAGTGGTACCCTGTGTAACCCACTGAATGGGGCCAAAGGAGGGCTCAGAGCAACCTCTTCCTGCCTTTTGTTTGTCTCCAGCCACCATCTGTTTTCATATTGCTTGAAAAAATTAATTCCTTTTTTTTTTTTTTTTTTTGGCTAACTGTATCTAAGAAGGGAAAAATTGAACTTGAATGTGGACAGCACATTTTTTTTTTTTGAGACAGAGTCTCACTGTGTTGCCCGGGCTAGAGTACCATGGCGTCAGCCTAGCTCACAGCAACCTCAAACTCCTGGGCTCAAGCAATCCTCCTGCCTCAGCCTCCCGAGTAGCTGTGACTGCAGGTATGCGCCACCATGCCTGGCTAGTTTTTTCTATATATTTTTAGTTGTCCAATTAATTTCTTTCTAATTTTCAGTAGAGACGGGGTCTCGCTCTTGCTCAGGCTGGTTTCGAATGGACAGCACATTTTTTTGAGCTGAAAATTAAGTATCACTTAATTGCTTTGTGTTTACTTACTAACCAATGGGTTTTGTTGTCTACCTACTTGTAAAAGATGGATGAAAATAGATTTTTTCTTAGCTGGGTATAATGGCGTGTGCCTGTAGTCCCAGCTACTCGGAGAGGCTTAGGCAGGAGGATCGCTTGAGCCCAGGAGTTTGAGGTTGCTGTGAGCTAGGCTGACACCACAGCACTCTAGCCCAGGCAGCAGAGCACGACTCTATCTCAAAAAAAAAAAAAAAAAAAAGGTTTTTTTATGGTGGGTGTGTCTCTGAATTAACAGTACTGATTTTGTAAAAAGATGGAAAGCCCATTATAAACATGATCCTCCTTTTTCCTACATTATTTAACTCTCTGATATAATAGGGAGATGGTCCAGGTGAGAGAGTATTGGGGCAAAACTCCTTTACAGTTTTGTGGGAATCAGCATAGCCTTACTGAGCAGAGGCTCAGGACCCAGATGCTTGGTTCACATCACAGCTCTGTCCCTCACTGCCCAGGAAGACTTGGGCAGGTGACCAAGCCTCTCTGTGCCCCATTTCCTCATGATGTAAGTGGGCAAAATCATAATACCTGTCTCATAGGGTTGATCCAAGAATCAGATGAGCTAATACATCTAAAGAGCTTACAACAGGGCCTGACCCCTTGTAAACTTAAAATCCATGTTATCGTTAAGTAGCTTCAGGGCATAATACAGTCTGATTTTGGACCTTGCTTTCTGCACAAGTAATTTATTACATACTTACCACAACCATTTTATGCTTGAAGATCTTAGGGTAAACCATTGATTCAGAAAGAGTCACTGCCTTGAATGTTTTTCTTTAGGCAAACCTATATTTTCTCTTTTTTTTTTTTTTTTTTGAGATGGGAGTCTCGCTTTGTTGCCCATGCTGGAGTGCAGTGGCATCATCATAGCTCACTTCAACCTCAACTTCTGGGCTCAAGTGATCCTCCTGCCTCAGCCTCCCTAGTAGCTGGAACTATAGGCACATGCCACCACATCCAGCTAATTTTTCTATTTTTTATAGAGATGGGGTTTCTCTCTTGCTCAGGCTGGCAAACTTATCTTTTCATGGTTTCCTGACTATAAGGCTAAATGTCCTCTCCTGTCTTCTGAATACAGGTAGCACTTGTGGTTTGCATCATGACCTTGGCAATTGGTTATGTGTGGCCTCTTGACACTTTTATTGTCACACTTTTATTGTCATATAGGACTGTTCTTTATCTCTTTTTGAGTTTTCTTTTTACATATTTCTTTGTTCCTCATGGTGAGATTATGAGCTCCTTAGGGTGTCATGAACCTTGAGAGGAAATGTAATGTGGTGTTGGTTGGTGGTGTGAAGCTTGGGGCTCCTTAGTTGGGCTGGCTGGGGTTTGAATCTGGTTCTCACTAACACTAGCAAGGTGTTAACTTACCTGATCCTGTTTCCTACCCTTCTCTTCAGGGGTATAGTGAAGATACTAGAGATGATGTAGGAAGAACACCTGGCTGTGGTCTGTGCCTAGCCCTTAGCCTTGAGCATAGTATGCCCATGATAAATGTGAATAGGAGAATCTCTTTGAGGTGCAGCCCCATAGCCAGTGTTTTACTGGAGAGCTGTAGTCTGGCTTCAGCATGCAGTTTGCTGTGAGGCTACATGATTATGTAGGCTCCTGCTGTGTAGGAGACACTAAGACAGTTATATTTCGGAGATATTTTCTGGTACTCAGGAGCTTGTAGTCTCATTGGCGTGGGCCATTTGATGGTTCTGCTGGGAATAGCTATAGTAATTCCATGCAGCATTGTGGATGGTGGCCCACTGAGTCTTGTGGCTGACTACCATCTTTTCTATTATGTAATTCAACAGACCTGCTGGCACTTCCCATCTAGAATGCTCATGTGCCTAGTAAGTTACTTGTTACTGCCCTTGCCAGCATCGTAACACAGGTGTCTGTCTGGTCTCTCAGCTGTAATGCCATCAGAATCAGGCCACAAAGAGCAAGCAGAGTGTCTTACAGTCAGCACGAAACTTTGAAAAACACTGGATCAATAGCAAGAATGTGCATTTTTTTCTCCAGCTACTTGGTCAGAAGAGGGCTCAGTGATATTGTGGGATTGTAACAACTTTCTTCTAATTGCTAAAAATGCTTAATGAGATAATAAATAATCATCAAATCATTTATTCTTTTTTTTTGGAGACAGGGTCTCACGCTGTTGCCTTGGCTAGCTAGAGTGCAGTGGTGTCATCATATGTCATCATAGCTCACTACAACCTCAAACTCTTGGGCTCAAGTGATCTCGTGCCTCAGCCTCCCAAATAGCTGGGAATACAGGCATGCACCACCATTCCTGGCTAATTTTTTAAAAATTCTGTAGAGATACAGCCTTGTTATGTTGCTCAGGCTGGTCTCGAACTCCTGACTTTAAGCGATTTCCAGCCTTGGCCTCCCAAAGTACTAGGATTGCAGGTGTGAGCCACTGCACCCAGCCTTTTTTTTTTTTTTTTTTTTTTCCAATCCAGCATCCCTGGATATGAATGAGAACCTTCCTCAAACAGGAATGGAGAGGTCGAGCTGGTCATTTCCAACCTTAGCTTCAAGGTAGAACTAGAATTAGTTTCAAAGTAAATGTTGAAAGGCCGGGCGCGGTGGCTCACGCCTGTAATCCTAGCACTCTGGGAGGCCGAGGTGGGCGGATCGTTCTGAGCTCAGGAGTTCGAGACCAAGCCTGAGCAAGAGCGAGACCCCATCTCTACCAAAAAATAGAAAGAAATTAA
>CAUYSK010003481.1:0-18468 GCA_963575035.1 Avahi laniger | reverse complement strand
TAAAGGGCTGATAACTAGAACCTATATAGAATTCAGGAAAATCAGCAAGAAAAAATCAAACAACCCTATCAAAAAGTGAGCAAAGGACATGAACAGAAACTTTTCAAAGGAAGATACACTAATGGCCAACAAATATATGAAAAAATGCTTAACGTCTCTAATCATCAGGGAAACGCAAATCAAAACCACAATGAGATATCACTTATCTCCAGTGAGAATGGCTTTTATCAAAAATCTCAAAACAATAAATGTTGGCATGGATGCGGAGAGACAGGAACACTCATACACTGCTGGTGGGACTGCAAACTAGTGTAACCTCTGTGGAAAGCAATATGGAGATACCTTAAAGAGATACGAGTAGAAGTACCATTCTATCCAGCAATCCCATTACTTGGCATCTACCCAAAAGAACAAAAGTCGCTCTATAAAAAAGACATCTGCATTAGAATATTTATAGCAGCACAATTCACAATTTCAAAGATGTGGAAACAATCCAAGTGCCCATCAATACATGAGTGGAGTAATAAAATGTGATATACGTATACAATGGAGTTCTACTCAGCCACAAAAAACAGTGGTAATATAATACTTCTTACATTATCCTAGATAGAGTTGGAATCCATTCTACTAAGTTAAGTATCACAAAATGGAAAAACAAGCATCACATGTACTCACTATCAAATTGGTATTAAGTGATCAACACTTAAGTGAACATATAGTAATAACACTCATCAGGTGTCGGGAAGATGGGAGGAGGGAGGAAAGGAGAGGTATATTCACACCTAATGGGTGCGGTGAACACCGTCTGGAGGATGGACATGTTTGAAGCTCTGACTCAGGTGCGGCAAAGGCAATATATGTAACCTAAACATTTGTACCCCCATAATATGCTGAAATAAAAAAATTTAAAAAAAAAGATTACATGGTAATAAAACAAATAATAGAATTAGATATAGATACATAGTCTTGCTCAACATAATTACTAACAATCCATCCTTTCCTATTTCTTTAATCCATACCAAAGGCCTACGGGTTTTACCTTTGTGTTAAACTCATCTGTCTAATTGAATAATGCTAACTAAACTTTACACTTTAAATTTTGGCAAAAAGTCATTCCAAGTTTTTCACAACACCCTAATGTAATTATTTTTGCCTATCATGTTGACTAATCATGACTCTGTTAATTCAGTGTAATAGAATGCATATATGTTATCAATTGTTTATATGATACAGTGGTCATTTTTCATCAATTTATTGTTGAACCCTTTTTCTCATGATCAGTGACATTCATTTCCAAGACCTAACTATGATTAAGTATAAGGACTGAGAGATGGCACAGAGATTTTTCTTTTCGCAACTCAAAATCATGAATAGAATTTTGGTTCTGTGGTCTTGTTTTATTTCGATAGTGATTAACAAACTGAATTTTCTGTTCTGAAATTGACAACATTCACTTTCTTTCAAGATGCTATTTCTTATAAACACCACTTGAACCTGTAATGGAACTGTACAAATACTTATATTTACCACCAGGTTAAAATTTTACTAGTGCCAGACAATTAATGGTAAAGCACTGAAAACTGTGGAATCTGGCTCACAGTAGAGATTCAGATAAATGTTATATTCTTATGATATTTATGACATAGGTCCCAAGCAAGTTAAAGTAACTTTTCCTGCACAAAATGTGGTTGATCATATGCCATAACTGAGAATATTATATATTAAGGGTCCGCTGCATCTTTGGATAGGTACCCCATTAAGTATCTGCAAAAGTAATGTTACAAGTATCAACTAGCTACATGTAAAATGCTCCCTTTCCAATGACCTAAACACAAAGAGACAACAGCACTTCTGAAATAATGACAAATTGCTCTAGAGTACATTTATTTGATAAAAGCCACGGTCACTGCCACAAACCAATTGACTGAGAGAGCTCATTAATAAATAAGAAATGTCTTCTGCCTTCAAATCTGTTTAGAAAACTGTACTGGGTTTGATTTATTGACTTTGATGCTCGTGACACTTTGACTTCTGTGACTTTCCTGGCTTGTCGTTAGGTGCCCAGGGAATCATCAGAGCCACAAAAAAACCTAAAGACGTAAAACAGCATTGCAGAGTGTCATGTGCTGATTAGCAAGCAGTTGACGGTTAAGGATAATCTAATAGACACAGCAGTCCGCTCGTTTTTAACTCTTAAGAAGGGTCTCGTGGTAAAATTTTCAATTAACTTTTAAGGAATCTGCTGTGACAGCTCATGATTCATTGAGTAATCTTTCACAAGCTATCAAAAAGGAGTGCCAAGGGTTGCTCTTAAATTAATTTTCTTATTTTCCCTTATGATTTGGAAAGTCAAACATCGTGGTTATTAAATTTAAAATCCATAAATGTATCAAATATTGATTTTTCTTGTTAAATAATTCTCCATGCTTTGATTTTAAATAGTCTGCAAATTGACCATTCTATTATCTAAAAATATATTGGGTATTGTGACTTTTTTAAAAAAATCTAATTACAAGTAGATCACCTATGTCATATACATATGCATCTATCAATCTATAAGACAGCACACTGAGAATAACAGAGTTATGAAAAACACAGGTTTGAAGCAGTCTACTCAAAGCCTATGGAACTTTGTAACCAGGGCACTAAGAATAACAGGAATTAATTAATATCTCAGGTGATGATATGGACATCCCAGGTAGGCGGGAGGTTACGGCTACAGGAAGAGGAACATGAGATTGAGCTGTGCAGGGTCAGAGAGCACCTCTCGGGCAGGAGTCCTGGGTGCAGGCACACATCTTTAATTGTTGCATAATGGAGTGACAGGGTTTTATCTGGCAGCAACTGAACTGAAGGCTGTACCCTAATAAAGACTGTACTTCTTCCACTATTGCTGTTTTCTTTGCCTAGAAAAAAATCACATATGAACTAACACAACTTCAATATTGTATGAGACCCCATTCTCACAATCATACACGAGTTAATGAGTATCACAAAGACACATGTCTCAAAACAGAGCATATTTTCATTGTTGTGGCAGAAATTGACTAGCTTTCTCCAAAACCAGTTTTTCTTCTTCCTCAACACAGTAGACATGATTTTTTAGCTTCTCATGCTTGCAACTACTCCTAGCATGGCCAACTGCAAGCTCCCAATGTCACAGGAAGAGCTGTGCATAATTGGCCCTTGGCAGTCAGCGTGTCACCGCATCATCTACACAACCTGGGATAATTCAGCCTTTAATGTACCAGAAAGATTAATAACACATATTCATGAATGACTTCCATGGCATGTTTGAAGCAAATAGCAGCATGATCCACTTCTCAAGTGTAAATAACTATAGATATAATATTCTTTTCCCAAGATGTTTAAGTGATTTAATCAAATTGTAGTTTAAGTTACTGTAGGAAGCAGGTAAGTAACTCGTATACTTTAAAATTCTTAATCATCACTTCATTCACTTATAGAAGGCAATGTAAAATAGTGGAAAGATTAGAGAAATTAATTCCATTCTTAGATATATTTCTTATCTATTACAGCAAAGATTTAAAAAAACATTTTTAAAAGGAGTTAATAAGTCAAGTGGCTGATATATTTAAAAAATGGAAGGTAGTTTGTAAAAAGAGTCTGGCACAAAGTAAGTAATTGATACATTGTAATTGTTATAGCAGTAACATTATCAGGATCTGTGTCCCAAGTGCTGCTATGGAGTGCATGAAGAAAACCCAAGGGAGGGACTCCATCCTGCTGACACTCCAAAGCTCTCCCCTGTTTATTTTCTGTTTGGGTCTCCAGTGAGCCAGCAGTGTTCCAGATGCAAGACCACTACACTTGCTGGTCCTTTTGCCGGAAATGCTCACCTCTCCAACAGCTGAAGAGGATGGTCAGCACCCACTCTTCCTCCAGCTTGTCCACTCAAAATCCCCTTTTCTTAAGACTTTCACAGGCCACTTTCTATTTGCAAATGTCCCCTGAAAAATACTTCCACATCTATTCCTTGCTTTATTTTTCTCCTTAGTATTCCTCACTCCACAATATACTTCTTCGATGTCAATTACTGTACTTAGATCATACATCATACTCATAGCAATACTAATCTGTTTACTAAAATATTTATACCATGTATTTTCTTATTTGTCTGTAAGCCTCATGAAGGCAGGAAGTTGGGTTGCTTTTTCCAGTGTTTATTCTCAGCATCTGGAACAGTAGGTATTCAATAGTTTTATTGTTGTTGCTTTGTGCTTGAATGACATTATTGAATGGACCATTAGAGTGTAGGTAGGTCCTTTATTAGGATCCAGTACTCAACATGTGACAGATATATGCTCATTACTTTTGCTCTTACAGGAATGCAAGACGACATTGTGCTCTCATCTAACTTTTCTTTCTTACAGAATTATCTGGCCTAAGGCAACATAATCAAGTACATACTTGTACCATATTTCCTTATCTACAATGTTACTCTTTTTTATGGGGAATGAGCCCTATGTATTTGGCCAGTTTGTAATTCTAGATATAAATTTACTGCCAGAAGTTCTTGCTCAGCAAATGTGCATCCACAAATGACTAAACTTGAAAGCCAGCAAACAAAACACAGAAAGGAGAAGGCAAAAATGTATATTTAGAAATAAATATATGACATCTAATAAATAAAAAAATAGTTACCTCATACCTTGGTTTGCAGGGCCCTATGCATTGTGTCATGACCTTGGAACATTATATTGTAGCAAACCAGAAATATAAAGAATAAAATTAAGGGGAAAATGAACCTAAAAAAATGAACTCTTGAAATTATTCTGCTGTACAACTACCAGAAATGCCTCATTTCAAATGGAATGATAATCTTCATATGGCCATAGTTCAATCAGTGTTCAAGATTTTTACACATATCTCTCCATGATTGCCAGATTAAGAAACCAAAACATGACTAAGAACATAGAAGATTTGATCTTAAAAACATTTGTAAAAACTTGCACCCAATTTTCAGGGAACATACTTCTTTTTCAAGAACTCATAAATGATTTATGAAATTGACTATGTGTTAGGCCATAAAGCCCAGCAAATCTCAACAAATACTGAATAACTGAATTTACACAGGCATTTCTTTAACATAATTGAAAATGGGTATTAACTACAGAAATGGAACCACATCTCTCAATATGTTCAAAAATTTACAAAGCCAATTCTAAATAAAGCATGGTTCAAAGATGAAAACATAGAAATAAAACATTTTTAGAATTGACCATTGATGAAAGAAAATTTGCAACACAATTTTGTGGACGAAACTAAAGCAGTTGATAGAAATAAATTATAGCTTTAAATACATATTTGAAAAGAATATGTTTTTAAAATCAGTAAGCAAAATATTTGGTACATAAAGTTAGAGAAGAACAATAAAAGAAGCCCAAACAAAAAAGAAAGAAGAAAATATATAATAAAATGGGGAGATGAATAAATAGAAATAAAACAAGGAAAGATAAAAGATAAAGAAAGATATGAGAAATGGACAATATCTAGAAAAATACAACTTATAAAAAGTGACTCAGGAAGAAATAGAAAATGAATAGATTTCTAATCATTATTAAATCAGTTATAAAATATCTATAGACCAGAAGCAAAAGAAAACAAAAACTAAACAAACAAACAAACAGAACCATGACCCAGACTGTTTTGCTAGTCTTCACCTGCATTTTCACCACATTTTCCCACAGAATAGAAAAAGTATGAAACTACCTCAACTCATTTTCTGATATCAGCATAAGCTTGCTACCGAAACCAAATGAACACATTACACAAAGAAGAGTTACAGGTCCATCTAATGTATAGATACACATGCAAATATCCTACATGCATGTATATTAGCAAAATGAACACAGAAATGTATAGTTTTTCAGTGAAAGGAAAGGATGACTTATCTTAAAATATCTAGTAGTCTAAGTTACCATTTTATTTCATTTTTTATTTCATTTATTTATTTATTTATTAAATTTCAGAATATTATGGGGGTACAAATGTTTAGGTTACATATATTGCCTTTGCCCCACCCGAGTCAGAGCTATAAGCATGCCCATCTCCCAGACAGTGCACACCGCACCCATTGGGGGTGAGAATCTACCCGTCCCCTCCTCCTTCCTCCCACACGCCCGACACCCAATGAATGTTACTACTATATGTACACAGAAGTGTTGATCAGTTAGCATCAATTTGATGGTGAGTACATGTGGTGCTTGGTTTTCCATTCTTGTGATACTTCACTTAGTAGAATGGGCTCCAGCTCTATCCAGGATAATACAAGAGGTTTTAGATTGCCAGTTTTTTGTGGCTGAGTAGAACATCATGGTATACACATACCACATTTTATTAATCCACTCATGTAATGATGGGCACTAAGTTACCATTTTAAATTCTGTTTAAAATTTAGAAAAAGAAAGTCCTCTACTGTTGCTTCTATCCTTCCTCAAAATGAGGTGTAAGCACAGGAAAAAAAGGAAAATGAATAATGGGCATAAAATGTGGCTGGAAGAGGGAAAAAATCCATTGTCATTATAAATACCATTACCTATATAAAAAAAATCCCATAAATAAGCTATTATTCTATATTTTCACTGAATACAAATCAAAAATACACCCAGAAGAAGATTAGCTACATTTTCAAACCCAACAAAAGATATTCTACCTTTCTAACATATAGGGAAATGTCATTGATTGATAAAGTTGATAAATGTCATTGATACTGAAAATCAAATTGGAAATAAGTAATAAAATTTAATATTTATTTCTCCTGCACCGATATGTGTATCCTAGAAACCTCTTGAAATATATTGCAGATAAAGACAAACAAATACAAAATAATGTAACATGCAATCAAAAATTACAGGTAATAAAAATAAACCTTTTAAACAATCTCTTCCCTTGTTTTTGGAGGAAAGATGTCTATTTCGAAACCTTCTTCCTTCAATATTTTCTGTGTGTGGCATTGGTAGACGACGCTTAGATCAATGGAACAAAATAGAGACTCCAGAAATAGTTCCACACGAATACAGTCAACTGATTTGTGACAATGATATAGAAGCAAGTCAGTGGAGGGAGGATAAACTTTGCAACAAATGATGCTGGAGCGATAGGGCATCCATAAGGAAAAAAGTAAACTCGACCTAAACTTCATACTTTATACAAAAATTAACTCAACATGGATCACAGACTTAAATGCAAACATAAAACTATGACACTTCTGGAAAATTACACAGAAAAATCTTTGTTATGTGGCCTTCTTAGACTTGAGACCAAAACATGATCCGTAAAAGAAAAAAAATTGATAAATTGGGCTCATCAAAATGAAAACCTTTTGCTGCAGAGTAGACCCTATTAAAAGGATGAAAAGCCACCTACTGGGAAAAAATACTTGCAATCCATATATATGAAAAAATAATAATATCTAGACTACACAAAGAACTCAAAACTCAACAGTAAAAAAAAAAATGGTCCAATTACATGATGTGAAAAAGATATGGAGTCGTTTTACTGACATATAGAGATGACTAATAAGCACATGAGAAGACATTCAACTTCACAAACCAGTAGGAAAATGCAAATTAAAAACATGATGATATATCACTACACACACATTAGAAGAGCTAAAATAAAATTATTGATTATATCTAATGCTGATGAGAAGGCGGAGAACTGAATCTCTAAGATATTGCTGATGTGAATATAAAATGGTATAGATATTCAAGAAAATAATGGGGCGGTTTCTTCCTATTATGTAGGAGCATTTCTAGCTGAAATAATGGTGCCTGTCAAGATCATTCAGGATGGTTTTCTACATGCTGAGGCCTCACAATCCTCAGATGAAAGCAGGAGAAACATTTCTCCTTCAGGTGCACACATCGGAAGGATCTATCCTGGGACATCGTTAGCCTACTGTTTGGTGCTGAGTCAGCTATCTCCATGGAGCACCAACCAGGAAACAAGACAGGACCATTAGGGCAGAGTGCCTGTTTTCGCTGACCAATTGTCTTTTTTTTTTTTTTAATTTTTGAAATTGATTTTAGTAGATATGAATTTGTCCTTCATGAACAGACCTCAAATAGCTGAGCATGGAGGGGACTCTGGCAAAAGGTTCAATATATTCTGGGCATGATTAGAAATAGTTTATTGCCCTGTTTCTCCAAAAGAAAAATGAATAATCAGAAGGAAATAAAAAGTATTACAATTTCGCCTGTAAAGGAAAAGAAAATATACTTTGTTATTTATATGCAAGAATATATGTTTTATCTTAATTTATGAGAAAGAATTATATTTCGATTACATCAGCTTGTATTGTCAAGTTAGAGATGCTTTCTAGCAAAGACCTCAGATGTTTTGAATATTGAGAAGATGCTGCTGATGCCCTGCTCAATCCCCTTTACTGACTGACCCACCCATCTCTAGCCGCCCTGAGTCCAGGCTCTTGAGGATTTGTTTCCTCCTCTGGAGAGCTGTCCTGGCAGGCTCAGCCTCCCAGGAAGTGGAGATCCTAACCCCATTCCTTAAGCCATAGTTGCTGAGCAACCTAAACAGGGATACAAACACATGTCACTTTGACTCAAAGAGAGACACTCCATGGTGTGATTTGTACCCCAGAGCAAAGAGGATTTGGATTATATGTCCTTTACCCCAAAAGAAATAGTGTTTTTTGGGGGGGGGTCTTTTCTGTTCTATATCCTGCTTCCCTCACTCCTTTACAGGTTTTCCCTGATGAGCTTTCTAGATATACAGTCATGTGCACCTGACTCCTCCTCTCAGGCTCTGCTTCTAGGGGACACAATCTAAGATATATAAGAATATTTTTATACACGAACACACACACACATATATATGTATACATAAACATTTTTCCTCCTTTTCTGTTGTCTATTAATGTTCATGGTTTACAACAAGGGGAAGGATTTTTTTCATACATGCAAAATTTATACAGATTGCACATATTAATTATGAAAGTTTTCAAAAATAGAAAATAAAAGCACAAGAAATGATAAAATATATGCAAAATAATAAATTTGGACTATTAATTTACATCATATACAAAATTAACTCAAAATGAATTAAAGACCTAAGTATAAGACCTAAAACTATAAAACTCCTAAAAGAAACCATAAAGGAAAATCTTCATATGATTACCCTTGGCAATGAGCCCTTCGATATGATGCCAAAACGCAGACAGCAAAAGCAAAAATAGACCAATGGGGCTTTGTCAAATGTGAAAACTTTTGTGCATCAAAGGACACAATTTACACAGTGAAAAGACAACCTACAGAATAGGAGAAAATATTTGCAAATCATACATCTGATAAGTGGTCAATGTGCAGAATATGCAAATAACTCTTAAAACGCAACAACAAAACATCAAATTTCCTGATTAAAAATGGGTCAAGGACTTGAACTCACATTTCTACAAAGATGACATCCAAATGGCCAACAAGTATCTTAAAAGATGCTCAACATCACTAATCATCAGAGAAATGCAAATCAAAACAACAATGCGATATTGTCTCATATTCACTTAGGATGACTGATATCAAAGAAATAGAAAATAAAAATTGGTGAGGATGTGGAGAATTTGGAATCCTTGTTCACTGTTACTGGAATTGTAAAATGGTGCAGTAACTATGGAAAACAGTATGGACGCTCCTTAAAAAAATTAAAAATTGAACTATTATAATATCTGGCAATCCCACTTCTGGATATACATCAAAAAATATGAAAACAGTGTCTCAAAGAGATATTTGCACACCTGTGTTCCCAGTAGCACTATTCACATTAGCCAAGAGGTGAAAGCATCTCGAATGTCCATAGATGAACGGATAAAATGCTGTCTGCACACACAATGGAATATCGTTCAGCCTTGAAAATGAAAGCATTCCTGTCAATTCTATAACATGAATGAAAGTTGAAGACATTATTTTAAGTGAAACATACCAGTTACTAAAAGATAAATACCATAGTATTCGACATACATGAGGTATCTAAAGTAATCTAACCCTTAGGAAGTAGAATGGTGGTTGCCAGGGACTGAGGGAAAAGGGGAGTTGTTGTTTAATGGGTACAGAGCTTCAGATCTGCAAGACAAAACCATTCTGAAGATCTGTTTTACAACAATGTGAATATACCTAACACTCCTGGATTGTACACTTAAAAATGGTTGAGATGGTACATTTTATGTTGTGTTTTTTTAACCACAACAGAAAATTTTTTTAAAAACGTAATGACACAAATGGCTGCATCACACAGCTTTGAAAACATACATACCTAGATTAAGTATTACACAAAACATGTGGTAGCAAACTTATTGTTTATAAGACTTCATAAAAATGTTTGCTATGAATTTTGAGAGCCTAAATGATTGTTCACGAAAAAAATCTTAACGCAGGTGCAGGGCACACACGTGCACACACACACATGTTGATACTGTGCACATGACATCTCTTCTAGTAGAAGTTTTATTCTCAGAATCCATTGTTAGAACAAGCTTCCAGTGATTTTTTGCTGCACATACGATGACAATGAAACAAAGGAACAATGAGGATTCTCAAAGACAAAAGTATAATCAATTTCAGCATACTCCCCCAGAGCCTTAAAAAAAACTCTCCTTAGGCACTCTCCTTTAGCACTTTAGAAAGTGCTAAATTTTAACATCTTTGTAATCAAGCTGCAGGTCCATATCCCTCTTCATAAAGGAAAAAATAGTCAAAAGAAATTACATTTGAGCAAGATATAGATGTTATGCTCTAAACTAAGCAGTGAGATCTACACCACCTCTCTCACATAATCCTGCATTTAAACACTTCTTTGAAAGATGGAGAAATAAACTATTTAAATAAACATGAACAATTTAAATTCCACCCAAGAAAAGCAGCAATATTTTTCATCCGACTACTTTAGAACTATCGCTAAGTTTTTTAAATTCTGTATCAAGAGTTCATTTCTTAGTTTTTCACCCAATAATTTGGGCATTTTTTTTCTAGTGAGAGAATGTACTAAATATTTTCTCTTTAAATTAAAGTGGAAATAAAACAAATACACATGACACAAAAATCACTGTATAGCCTAAAGTATCTTTATTTTTGCACACCAATCTATGCTCCTCTATGCTTAATATTTCCCTTGCAATATTTCTTTAATAACAAGTAACTGATTTATGATAAGCAGCTTTCAGTGAATATAGGTTTACAGTCATAATCCCTTCCAAGATTTGTTTCAGGATAATAATATAATAAAAGTGAAGATTTTCACTATGACGTGATGTTCCTGGTTCATTCTCTCAGTGGACCCAGATGTCTAGTCAAACCTGTGGCTGATGGAGTGTACCATGCTATGAAAATGCTCTGTCTTATTTCACAAATAGTTCCAGAATCATGTCCACATGCTAATGCCCCAGCACAAAGACTGACACAGAGCCCCAACGGACCGCGTTCCCTGTCAAAGGCAATCCCGCTACATCCAGGATCTGGAGCGCCTGCTGATTTGGACTTCTGCCTTTTGTACCAAGTGCCTGGTGCCAAATCCTCACTCAGTTACTTGCTAGTTGCATGACTTTGCCCAAACTGCATTTCCTCTCTGTGTCCCAAGTCTACCTCAGAGGGAGCACCCAGTGATAAAATGCATGTGAAGTATCAGCCAAGGGTCTGGCACGTGTCATCTTAGCTGTTGTCTTAACAGATACACACCTAAGGAAGACTTCTATGGAAAAGTCCAGCCCCTATAAGATCAGAATTGCCTACTGATGGCTGTTAGATGCCTTCGGATGGCATGATTCATTGTGGATGCCAAACCCTGTCTTTTCCTGAATGTCCCGACCATTCCCCATTCACCATGCTCCTACTACTGGGTTTCTTCAAGATTTGGAATTGCTAATTGCCCCTCTATTGCTTCCAAGAGAGGATAATATTTTGGAATCAAAACTATCTCAGACAAGCTTGAATTCCTGGCCCAAACAGGGTATATCTTGAGAGAGAAATTCTTCTTAGTTTTATATTCAATAAAATAAATTTAGACCCTCCACCTCAAATATACATTTTTGAAACTTCAAATGTTGAATAATCTGCTCTGAATCCACATCTATGTATCTCATCCCTAATCAACATTTTCAGTCCTGGTTGGAAGACACTCAGCTTACTATTTCTGCCAGACGAGGTATTTACTAGGCAAATTCCCTGGTGCCTCAGAACAGGATACTCATCAGCTTCAACAATCTGCTTCCCTCTCCAGAAACATACACCCCGCTGGCTCCAGCCATGCAGCTTCCTGAATGTCTTTAGTCTGAGTCCTGAAACAACATTGTAAAATGAACATTGCACATGTCAAATACAAGACCAATGAGCACACTCTTTACCTCAACGATCCTCTTTAAATTCCTTTCTTTTTAATTCAAAAGCTTGTGTGTGTGTGTGTGTGTGCGCGCGCACATGTGTCCAGGCAACTTCAATTTCATGGTTGTAAGTAAAAATTTTTAAAGACACTTCATCCTATTCCTGAGTCTTGGAAAAAAATTTTATTTAAAATATTTTGATATGAAATATTTTCTATTTAGTATTATTTTGAAATCAAACATTTTCAGTACTGAGTTGAAACAAAATTAAATTTGATATTTAATATATAATTTTGGCTTTATGGTGTCTGTTTTTTCCCCTTTGATTATAAATATACTTAGGGGAAAATAAGATGCTAGAATCTCTACTATCTTTTCTCGGTTACATGTATAGATTGTGTTTTTAAATGATTTCCATTGCCCTTCATATCAATCTGTAAGACATATTCAAATAAAAAAAATTCTTCAAGGTCAAAATACAATTCCCAGATAAGCATCTCTCTATGCGACATGGAGACCCATCTTACCTCAAGTCTTGGTTATGACATTAAACACCCTTGGCATTGGTCCCTCACCACTTAGCTCTACTAGGAAGAGTGTTCAAAAGCACATTTGAGGCCACTGTCAATGGTCTCCATGTTGCTCACTGAAGGTTTCTCGTATCCCAGACAAATCAGCCTTTTCCATATCTTGCATCCCCATTCTTATTTTCTTGCTATTCCATTATACGGAATCTGTCATTTCCATTAACTACCTAGAGTGGCCCATTATTTTTTTCCGGGAGCATCTTCCTTCTGGAGAGTCACCTCGTCTCTGTCACTCCATGTTTTCCTACTGGGTTTATGAGGAAGTTTGTCCAATTCAATACTCACAGGACTGGAAAGTTGTCCTAGGCTGAGCCCATCGTAATGTCCCTGACACTGATGATCAATGACTGGTGTACGATATGATCCTATTGGGGACAATTCCATGAACTTTGATAAATGGACACTGGAAGATTAATTTTTTTTTTTTTAAAGGCTGTCTCTGTTTGTCAATGCCAATCCTATGGGATGTAGGCATTTGCTGTCAAGGTCTATATCTTCTAAGACAAAGAGAGAGATAGAGACAGAGAGGCAGAGAGAGATGGGGGGGGAAGTTGGGAGAGAGAAAGAGAAATGATAATGAAAAATACCAGTCAAATCCCCAGAGCCCGGATCTACCAGTACCTAAAGCCAATAGGAATTTTGATTTTCTGGGCATAAGTGCCATGTTCCACACATGAGAGCCAGTAAATCCCCTTTTGTACTTTAACCCTTAAGAGTTGATTTCTGTCAATGGCAACCAAGTGACTCCTATAATATACAAATCCATGATGATCTTTTCTTTCTTCCTGCGAAAGAATATATGCCTTTAGTATACCTAGTTCTGTCCTCTTTTGCCATGAATGCAAAGCTCATTTCCACTAGTAGAGCAAAGGTTTAAATGTTTATACTATGTAGCACATTTATTACAGACTATGTAATTTTAAATAATACAAGGCTTAGTATTTACACATTGGATGGTTACAAGTTTAGCAAGTTAATACTTTGCACTGATATTGTTTGCCAACTAGCATAAAGAGGACAGTCACCTAAATATATCTAAAGAAGAATGGACAAGTGCTAAGTTAAACTCAGATATCAGGAAACCTTAGTACTTGGAGAAGAACAAATAAGATTCCATGCCTTTTTGATCTGCAATTTGATAATAGATAAAAGTTAAAATTCAAATATGAGAAACAATTTTTGAATTTCAAATTAAGAAAAAAAAATGGAAGGCAGAAGTCACAGAAAAATTCCAATCACTTGTGGAGTGCAGCTTGGCAGAAGCAAAGATACACAAGGGTGAAAAGTTGAAAATAAAGCTAAAACAAGAATTGGAGTCACAACATTTTTGAGGGAGTAAAAATAGTTTTATCATTTTTAGTTCTGCCACAGAGACCAATTAAATATTGTAGACAGCATTACAGGCACAGTAGTGGAGTCTGAAAAATCCGGGGGCTTCTAGAGTAGCTGCTGCCGAGACACACTGGGGAACACGGTCAGGAAGCTTCGGCACTGATTCCGGCTGAAAGTTCTGAGCGTCTGAACCACAGCGAAACCACGTAGGGTGATACCAGGCTGGGTGACAGGGATTATGAGGAGAAAGGACTTTTAAGAGATGCTGAATAACTCCATGTGGGTGACAAGGAGAAAGTGGAGTTGGAAAGCAGAGAAAGAAATGTCTCTGAACTTTCATTTTCATTGATTTTGGAAGAGGGGCAAATATATGTGTGCATGTGAATATGATTAATATGAATGATTAATCAATTGATACACATCAGTACACATATTCTTAGTGTTAATTGGCAACGCATCACATAGAAAATGTCCAGCAAGCAATTGGAATATTTTATAGACATCAGCTGTACACAATTTCTTTAAGCCAGCTGTAATTTTACGTATGTAAGTGCAAGTCTCACCTGATTACTACATATTTTTAAACTTTATAAAAATGAAGAAATATTGTAATATGTGATTTTGAAAAGCATGCATTTAATTATTTCTAAATAATATCAAAGTTACCTGTATTGATTATCTCTTTTTACTAGATTATACCAGTCATAGAACATTTTCATAAGACAATGGCCCGCTACCATTAATGCTAATTATAAATTAGCTTAGCGCTAATTTATAAATTCCATAAAATGATATCAATTAATTAATCATGAATTGAAGGGAGGCGTGGGGTCTTGCCTTAATGTATAATAGATTTTATTTCCATAACTTTTATTACTACCCTATAATTTAATACTTTTATAGCTGGTTTTGAATAAAAAAATGAACAAAAAATGTTTTTCTAAATATAAAATGGGGTTAGGTGGCTTATCCATGTGCCTGTGAAATCTTTGGATACATATTCAAAATTAATTGGCACAAAAAGAAAAGCATGCTCACCACTACAGTAAGCATGGATGACACCATCCAAATAAATTGAGGAAGTCAGATTCTACTAAAAAAAAGAAAAGAAAGAAAGAAAATCAAACTAACAAAAAAAAGCCCCTTTTCTTTCTAATTTTCCTTTCATGAAAGCACCATTTCCTTCTCATGCAGACTTGTGATCCCAAACTAAGGAGTCAGAACAAATGTGGTGCCTTAGGGGACAGGGGTCATCTGCAGCCAGCCTGAGTTTCAAGCAGAGCTACAGCAGGGCTGAGAGTAAGTACTTGACCTTGGAAATGCTTCCAAGAGTGTTTCCTGCCTACTCTTGAGTCCTCACTCCCTGTATCCCATGGAAGGTCTGGGGAACCTAGAGACACTGAATCCACTTTTGCTGTGGATCCAGCTTCAGCTACTTGACATGGGGGCCGGGGGATGGGGACATATAGGCACTTGTAGAGGATGGGAAGTGTGGCACCGGGAGTGTTGGGCTATACTGTTATTTTGGGTCATATCCATTCCTTTCGGGCACTCAGAGCCTTGTGACCTATTATTCTCCAAGTAATTGCATCCAGCATTGATCTCTCTTGTCGTTTGCAACTCAGCATGTGTGTTTGGCAACCCCACCGCTGGTAAGAACAGCTAGGGAAGCCTTTTCCCCAGAATTCTCGAATGGGAACGAGACAGCACTCCTTATCTTGGAGGTGCAAGGAGGTTGGTGTAAGACCCGAGGCAGGGAGGAGGCAAGTTTGAGATCTCTGAACGCTGAGAAACACACTGGAAGCCTTTTAAAGCTAAAGGGAACAGGGTACATACTAAACCTTACGAGGTTTAGGGATCATTTTCAACACTGAAAACTATTGTAGATACTGGGAAAATAAAAAAAAAAACTGTAAAATAGGACTCCATTAAAGAATATTAATGAGAGTCATTTATGCGTACTGATTACTACTGATGACTCATTTTCATTTATCAACTATTATTCTAAGTGTCATTAATATGTGTCAAATTTTATTAATGTAAGTTTTGTTTCACACCACGCCAGTCTCATTATACGATCAGTCTTTGCCTGAGGGCGCAGCCCAGATCTGGCCCAGAGTAGGGGCCAGGACACCACAAGTGAGGGAGGCACAGAAGACCCTGCCAGGGCCACTGCCTCTTCCCTGCCCCAGCCCCAGTGCTCCTGCCACCGTTTCCTGGGGACACAGGGATACAGGGAGAAGGCACAAAACTTCTTGAAAATGGAGCCCGAAACAACACTTAGGAACTTCTTAACTTTCAGAAAACGAGTTTAGAAAATGTTACTGATATTATTCTATTTATAGTCTTGGATTAAAATTGCTATTATTAACTATATCAAAAATTATCATCCAAACATACTAAAAGTATTTTTATAGAACTGAGCTCCAGCCTAGCTAGTGTCTTCTGGCATGTTCAATGGTGTGAGGGTTGAACACAGATTTCTCTTTCTAAGACCTGCATAGGTGGTACTGAAAATCCATTATTAAGATATTTTAAAATTCTGTTTATGTTCAAATCAATAGATAAAGAGAACATTAAGACAAGATAAGGAAAAGAGGACTAAAGATGTTAAGTGGAATATATATTTCATATACTATCACCTATAAAGAGAAGTTTGAGGTCATTAAGAATTTCTTTTTTATAAAGCATTTTGAAATGTACACAAACTATGGGCCTTCCATTGAAAAAAATCATCTCTACTAATTATTTAAAGAGAAAAGCCTTTCCATTATGCTACTGCAGTAAAATAGGAATGACTTTTATTATTTCAGCACATGGATTATAATTAGTTAGAGAGATGATAGATACATAGACAGATAGATAAAATAAATACTCCAATGATTTGAGACCAGGTATTTGGACAGAGAGTGGAGTGGGGGAAGCATGGGAACACCAGAGATTAGAAGCTGGAAGTCATCAGTGCGAAACTGTGGGAGTACCCCTGGACTGACACTGCTGGACCACACAGGCATGGACACCAAAAATCTATTCTGTTGGCAGAATGAGCTCAGGAATTACTCTCAGTTTGAAAGTTGAGAACACAAAATTTAAAATCTGAGTACAGAAAGAGAAGCCCAAGTGCGGATCCTGGATATTGGACACAGGACAAATGAGACCTTGGATATTGGATCCAGGACAAATAAACTCAGTTCAAAGATACAGCCCAGCAATATTCCTGTGCTGAACTTGTCTAAGTAAGATGTTTTAAAAACAAGATTGTTTATCTAATATTTCCCACCCCCATGGCTTCATAACTAACTCATAGTGGTTTGAATACTGTATTTCTATGACTTCTGCTTACTAGTGGACTTCTCTATGGTGATTCAGGAATTTCAGTGTGTCAGGATGCAATAGAAATCCCAGTCCCAAGTATCCACTCAAGGCAAATAAAACCACGCACCCATACAAAAAAAATGATTAAACATTTATAGAGGTTATATTCATAATAGCCAAAGACTCGAAACAGCTAAAATGCCCACAAATTAGTGAACGGATACACACACTGTGGTATATCCATAAAATTAGATATCACTTGGCAAAAAAAGGAATAAACTTTGATACATGCATCAACTGGGATGATTCTCAGATGCATCTACTAAAGAATAGAAGCCAGTTTCTTTAAATAACTAAATTCATTTACCATAAAACCCAGCAATTGCACTCTCGAGCATTTACCGAAGAGAAATGAGAACATATGTCCACACAGAAACCAGTACAGGATCGTTCATAATAACTTTACTTGTAATAGACATACACTATAACAGAAACAACCAAAACACCTCTCAGTAGGTGAGTAGTTCAGTAACCCATGGTACGTATCTCCCATGGAAGACTACTCAGTAATAAAAAGGAAAATATCATGGTATGTACAACTTGGATTGATCTCAAAGGCATTATGCTGAGGGAAAAAAAAAAAGCTACTCTCAAAAGATTCCATATTGTATGATTCCATCTATATGACATTTTGGAAAAGGCAAAGCTGTAGGGACAGAAATCTGATTCGCGGTTGCCTGAGGCTTGTGATTATGGGAGGAGAATGACAATAAAGGGACCCAAAGAACCTCTGTGGAGTGAGAAAAATGTATCTTCATTGTGAGGTATTTACATGATGGTATGCATTTGTCAAAATAGTTTGAACTATAGACCTAAAAATAGTTC